>LOND01000771.1:7493-51482 GCA_014220965.1 Paragonimus kellicotti | reverse complement strand
ACAGCCACTTACCGGAAGAATGACGTGGAATATCCTAGAAGAAGTAAACACCCATCAAAAACAGACGTTCATTTATTATGCAGAAGGTATTTGTAATCAAAAGTAGTCGAAAGGAATTCGCAATGCAACTTTCATTCAGTAGTTGTCAAGCCACTTTGGAAAGCAGCATTGCGAATTCCTTTCGACTACTTTTGATTACAAATACCTTCTGCATAATAAATGAACGTCTGTTTTTGATGGGTGTTTACTTCTTCTAGGATATTCCACGTATTCTTCCGGTAAGTGGCTGTCCGAACCACAGTATTCTCTGACCAGGGTCATGGTCGTCATGATTGACTGACCGGTTGGCTGACTGAATGAATGAAAGAACTGGCTTGGGCATCTTTGTGCACTACAAATGCCATAAACAGAAGTGTTGTTTGAACACACTTATATCTCACTGAATAGTTTCTGGGCTTGTATACCACGAAAGAAATAATAGTATCTTCCTCAAGTAAACTGAAGTGCTAATTCAGTTGTATCTGACTCAACGCCTTCATTGCCGTAAACGACTGTATCAAAACCTGTCATAATAAGCAGCAGTCGCGTTTCCGGGACGCACTAATCCCCTCTCACTTGGTTTCATGGAACTTCTGTAAGGATTTAGGACTCTACAGAGATGACTTCCATTGTGCTACCACAAACCACAGTGCTGAGCCTGTTTTTAGTACAAGACCTCTTTTAGGGAACCTATAGCAGTTACCCCACGAAGTGTGCCTCCCAGTGTACACGAAACAGCTGATGTGTCCATTCAGTACACACGTCGGGCTGTCTTAAGCCAGGATGTCATTATGCAATCCGGTTTGCATTGACAAACCTTGCCTTTCAAAAGGACGAACATCATTCTATTTATTTGTCTGTAGTCTGTAAGACTGCCTTGTTTTACTTTGATGCACTTACTCAGTACAGCCTGTAACTTCAGTCTGGAATGTCATCATTAACCCTGACAGTTCTTCCGCAAAATCACCCACATATGATTTCACACGCACGCACGTTCTGTCAGCTGATACGTTGTTGTGACCTTGGGATGGAAGTACCGGGTCAACTCGCTCACTCAAGTAGGCATCGCAACGAATTGCTCAACAGACTGGTGTTAACACAATACGAGTAGTAAACATCTTGAAAAGAGGTAAACCTTAAACGCTGTGAGGTAGAGATGATACAAGTGGGAGATGGTTAATTACCAAGAGACAATAAACATTTCACGACAACCGAGCAGCTTTACGAGCAATTCCCCGGGGGAAAGTGCGGACTAATAAACGAGTACTCTACCGGACCAGAAAATGCGACACGCAAGGAGTCTGTCCTTAGTATCCGTCAATTATATCATGAACTTTTAGGAAACAGTGCGCAAAACACAGTGTCTGTTGTATATTATGTTAATCCTAACCCAAAGTACATGTTTCTGCAGTCAAAATTATAATATCCCAGACCACTAGCGAGATATGGTTCAGCGTGAACTTCAACCATATCTTCGGGTGCTTATGCGGCCACAGGGTCAATTATTTGTATAAACAAAGACAGACAGCTGAGGACAGCTGCAAAACGTATGGTAGCCAAATTCGCTGTTTTGCTGGAGTCTGCTTGACAGTGTTTTTATTGGCTCTTGTTATTCAGAGTTTCTGGTCAACTGGAATGAGTTATTTGACCGAGTTTGTTCGTATTGATTGTTCACGTTCGTGTTAGACTTGGCTGTAATGAGAGCACTGTACAAACGGCCAGAAGGAACAGTTTAAATAATACGATAGGCTCCTTATTAGTGCTTTGGTGTCATCGAGGTATGAACTGGTTTGCCTCTGACTCCCCAAGAAAGATTAAATCTTGAGCAGACAACTCCGACTGATCATATCAGTAGTCTTTCTACTGTGACGTTTTTCGCATTTGCTTTCGCAGTACGCCTAGCATATAGGTAGGATGCATATATAAAGTGTGTGTTGTCGAGTACACGGGGCAGATATTCGCGGTCACTCAGTAAGTAATTCATTCATAAGTACATGATCGTATTTGCTCTATCCCAGTCGTCCTGCCATTGGATCTATTGTGAGCACGTCACATTCCACAACTTGTCAGTGAGCCAGGTTCAATTATTGAATCAGTATTACATTTGCATCAAGAAAAAGTCGTTGACGGAGGCAAATCAGCGGGCTTTTTCTTTCTAGATTTCTCTAAATCTTTCGATAACGTTGACGACACAATTCTGTGTGCGAAACTTCTCTGTGAATTACCAGTGACATTACTTTTTAGGTGACAGGTCACCTGAAAGACCGATACTTTACTATAATGCTTAACGGCTTACTATCCAACTGGCAGTCTGTAACCAGCGGATTCCAATCAAGGTCCGTTCTTTTTCTCATGCATCCTCGAACTGTCACAGCTGATCAGGTCCCTGATATTGTTAAACGCGGAGCACACAAAATTATGACCAACAGTGGATAGTATTACTGAAACAGAGAAGCTTCAACGTGACTTTATCGGGTTGTATCTTACCAGTTTTTACTTAACTCCTCTAAATGTAGTGTTGCACATTTGTCACTTTCATCGCGCTGGCCACTCTTTAGCAGACGAAAAGCTAGCCACCAATATTTGTGAGTGAAAACTAGGAACGATCAATTCAGGAGACCTCAGTCAGTCCCCCAACTACGTCTTATTGACGAGGAAAGTTGTTGTGACCATTGGGACGTTAACTTGATTGGCTTAGAGGTTTCTGTTGATGTTCAACCCGCCTGTATGTCCTCAACCTGAATTACAAAGTCAAGCTTGTCGTTCATTCATTATGATCTGCATTTTTGTGATTGGGAGAGTATAGCGTAGGACAACAAAACATTTAATCCCTCCGTGAACTAACTTATTCAGTAAGAGTGTGTAAGCTGAGTCAGTCCTCTCTGTACTTTGCAAGCTTAGTCTGATATTTGAAGCGTCACTTCGACCACACACTTACGCTTAATATGAATCGCCGTCATTGAGGCCAATCACCGAATTCGTAACGACAAATGTGTCACCAGCATCTGTAACAACTTTCTTATGATGTTAACGTATGACTAATCTATAGAACATCTCGTCTGAATCTGTTATGAAAACATCAGCAGGTGACTTTAAGCAGTGACTTGGCGCACACGCTGGTACTGCTAGTCTCAGCTTTCTATAAGTTTGACTATCAGGACAACTTCGAAGTGATGTGTGATTTATATTGCCAGTGTTAGCAAGTTATTACCTGTTGATGTACCTCTGTTTCATTCTTGATTAACACGCCCGAGTTGCGATTATCGTTTGTTCTTTCCCTACTCTATGCTTTTTATCTATCGCCCAACACAGAGTCTGGTGTATATAAACGCACTGTAATCTTCCTCTAGCCTGTGAAAAGCAAATCATTCCAGTGGATATGAATAAATGTTTGTTAAAACACATTTATGTTTGCTCGATTGCCTCGATACGCGAAATGGAACGGCGTTTCTTTAAAAGGTAGTGGATTCTCACACAGTATGCATTGCATACACTAATCACATAGGGGCCAAGGATAGTTGTAACATTTGCTTATTTTCTGAAGGTATACTTTTTCTGTTTGGCTTGAACGATTAGGATGTGTCATCGTTCTCCATGTCTAAATCCCACGTTCCGACTACTGACTAATCGGAAACCGCATTGTAAAACCAGAAACCAGAGGTGTGAAGGGGAAAGTGTGTCCGATTGACGAACGAGATACACCAGAATAGGTACATAATATACATTGCTCGAAAACCTCAAAATGAAACCTTACTATTCGCCAGTTTAACCGGTAGCCTGCTTTATAATGTTTTGTTGGGAGCACGCATTTCATCTGCCGTTTTCAAATATAACCAAATAACTTGTGCTTAGTGGGAAACCATTAACGTTCTCAAATAGACATTGAGTGCAACGGATGGCTATATACCAAAACACTGCCTATGGTCATTGCGACGTATGCAGGATCAACAATGTGGATGGGCAACCTGCTAACAGGGTGCAGTCACGCGGTCTCCGTGTCTAGGTCGAGGAGATGTTTTAGGGACAATAGCGTAGATGCGAACAGACCATTCTACCTACAGCCGTTGGTTACGGAATAGCTGATGGCACTCTGTTTCCATTGGACTGCTTCATGTGCTACCGCTCACGCATACTCCATATTTTAAACCACACACGCACTGAGGACATCGATCTCTAACTAGTTGTGTGCTTGTGTGGGACATGCTGTTCAAGCCACAACTACGACAGAATAGGCGTTGCCCCTCCAAGATTGGAACACGACAATGAAATACACACATATGCGCGCGCCAAATTGCGCAGGCTGTCAACCGGGCCAAATGGCTGAGGTTGGACAGGCGTGACCAGCTCGCCGATGAGAGTGAAATTTGATCCGGTTTCAGTTTTCATCCGCTTTGTTCGCTTCGTTGATGCGACCTGAGAGGGGATAGAAAGTAGGGGTTCAGGCATTGTTGATTTTGTCAGTTGCTCTCTCTCTCTCTCGTGAGCTGATCGAGGACGCAACAGATGTAGGCTTTCGGAACGCACATGTGCGCACGGTTTTCGCGTTTCTGAGCGTGCACGAACATGTCCCGATTTCGAAGTGGAAGTTGCTAAGTCCGATACATCAGTCTTTCTCTCATTGTGCGCAATGAACGAAATGCACGTTAGGTAAACTGAGTTTAACACGAAACCATTCGCGTGAACTTTGATACAATGGACGTGCGGTAATGCGTTAGTGACTACCGAAATTTGGGCTCAGTTGCGTGCACCCGGTAGCATCATCGAATAGGCAGCAAGGAGGTTAAGCGTAGTTTAACAAGGGTCCGATAAGTTCACCTAACCAAAACCGAAAAAGACTTAAGTGTTTAAGTAATATATTAAGTCTACCAACCTATTTTCATTCGAACCTGTTCAGTTCACTGGCGTAAGATACGAGATCATCAATCAGTACTTCAGCTCAAATGAAACTGATAATTGACGACATGTAGCTCCGGTTTGTCTCCCTAGTTGGGATCCTGGAGACACATTTGGCCTCCGGTTGAAAGCATTGGGAAATGTTGCTAAGCTGGTTCAGTGGCGTGATTCTTGTGGGTGACTGACAGAGTTGCCCGTGAAGTTAGTACAATCGGTGAACAGTGACAAGGAAAACCTCAGACAAACCGCTCGGCTTAACTCCTTTGGTGTTCGTTTGCAAGGTGTAGACACAATCGGTGATTGTCTAGGTTTGGACATACAGATTTTATCCATGGGTTGCTTAACGCAATTGGCGTGATGAGCCAGTTGGACTGATTCGTGGTAAATCATGGCAATAGTAAGCAGTGCTGAACAGTTTAAAACATGCTGTTATTAAAGACAATGGACTGCTATGCCATGAAAAATTGTATTCCCTAGAGCACAAGCTTGGACACTTGGAAAACCCCCAGTTATTAAACAGTCCACTGAACATCGCCGACGCTATTTAAATGAGACTACATCAACATGTCGGTCATTGACTCGGCTGCATTGAAAGGATGTTAATGCGAGTTTTAAATGCATCACTCTTGTCGTGCTCTTTCAAGTTGAAAGTGAACATAATGTGAAAGTATGTGACAGTTATTCCGTATCCTCGTAACTGTATCAGGTGCAAACAGATTGGTGGTTACTGATACAAATACTGTGTTATTAAGCCGTACACTACGACTAGAATTCGTTTTGAGGCTAGTGGTTCCGACAGGTGGGGATACTAACTCATCTATGCTATTGCATACAGTTGAGTTAAATCGTACAACAATGCTGAACCTGCTTTACTCGTAGACTCAAGAACGCATAAGCAAATTGGTCAGCCTACATATAATTTCAGCGAATTTGTCCAAATGGAACCATATCCAGTGGTAACCTATGTTGGTCTCAATCGCTACGAGTTTGATCAACCAACCCTAATGTACTCAGTACCCCTGATACAAATGCCAATAAAGAGATAAACCTCAAAACAGGACTATTAGATGCACGATCATTAGCTAACTGTTTATTGAAGATTATGATTATAGGGGTATTGCAATAGAACAACACAGGCAAACATATCTTAAAAACGCCGAATTGTTCATGCTAGGAATCCATTAAAAAATGACCACACCGGTTGTTTAATTGCTAATTCATTTTACTTATACGTAATATGGGGATTTTGATTGGTGCACTTCATTCAAAATTCATTTTGTTGATATAAACACACTTTGACGAGTGATTGCCTATGTGATTGTAGTGTGAGGGGCAATTTACCACAATCAGTTTTTGTCAATACTGTTCTCATTTGTATCGCATACTTATCTGTTTATTAGCAACTATTGTTTTGCGACCGATGAGTTTACGTGCAACATCGGTGGCGGTGCCCATCCCTCTTCTACAATCTCCACACCATCCGCAAATTCGGGACTTTTGTTATCCTACGGACTTTCCGTTGAAGGTGCACCGACAACCACAGCCGGTGGAAACAATCAATTATCTTCATCGTTCAACGATTCATCGGACAGCACTGGAATACTCAGTTCAACTATGCCCACCGCAATTGTCCGTGGAGGGATGGATTGGATGCGCAAGTTGGCATTTCGTTATCGTCGAATCAGAGATTTGTACAGTGCATATCGGTGAGCAAGTGGTAAGAGGATTGTGTTGTAGTCAGTTTTGTTAGCTGGTAATGTGACTTGTTGAGCCTGGGCGTACATTTGAGACGAATACAGTGGAACATTTATGTTATCGATCGAGTCACGTACTAACCGTACTTAAACTTAAATTATAACTCCACCGATTACAATCCATAGTCCATCTGGGACCTAGCCACCTCATGATTCGTTTCAACTACTGATGGGTAATCGGGACTTTAACTGAATGAAGCTAATAACCACTCACAGTTGACCTCACCGTTCACATTCACACAGTTTTTCCAATCAGTTCCTTTTTACAGAGAAGCATCAAACTTAAGGTTTGCTTTTATTAGAGTGCATTAGTAGTCCACATTCTTGCTGAAACTAGGATCTGAATTCTGATGAACATTCTCATGAGATAACCGTGTTGTCCACTGCGTCACTGAACTCACTTTGTGCGGAACCAACTATTTTCACCTCAAATCACAGTGACATCCGCTTATAGGGAATATACTGAAAGACCGATCCGACTATGAAAGCTGCGATCAGACATGGTGTGCAACTTACATCACATGCAGCTCCGGCTGCTTGTCAGTGACGTAGCATATTGTTCTGAAGGTTAAGGGAAGTGGAAAATGTCGACTCGACCGAGGAGTCCTTAACGCAGGGTTGTCGGTTAGAGGTAACAGATAAGGAGTAAGTCTCCTCTTGAAATGATAAAGCAATCTGAATAAAAGTAGCATATGTTGTTGAGTCTTTAGATACTATAATTCACTCTTACTCAACTGCACGTCAATGACAGTGGTTAAAACAGTTGCCTGTTGGAATCTGGGCGCAGATTCCACGCATGTGAAGGATTTGCACTTCCGATACACTCCAGTAGAAGCGAAGCTGCTGTCTGCACCTTGTGTAGCTCACAATAAGTTTCCAACCAGTTGCGATTGGCGCTTGACTATCGGTTAATGGGCGGATAAAGGTAAGAGGTTGTCGTTCTGTTGTGAACTGCAGAAACCCGAGAGATAATTGTTTGGATTAGCAACATAACGAGAACTAAGAAGGGTTAGTTGTATGAAATTCCGGTACTAAGTGGCCAAGCTTATTGACCTTCCGCGGTTTGCGTGCATTCTCATCTGGTGCCAGTGAATCTACATATTGTTATCAGTTGGCAGCGTTTGGGTGATAAACGGAAGGTTGTCGTTACAGCTTTCCACAGTAAACAGAAGTGTCTATCACACTCCTGTTATCGCGGTTAGTTAAGGTCGGGTCTCCACAGTTCCCATTGGTTTGTTGTTTCGGATATTCTTTTAGCCCCACTTACGGTGGTTCACACCGACATGGCAAATTCTTCTCTTTTGCTGCAGTATCTAACGTGAAATTTTTAGTTGTGTCATTCGTACCGGTTTATTAAGTTGATCTGAGACACCATGCATTTAGTGCACAAAAGATACAGTACTTCTTGTTCGAAACGGATTGGCTCGAAAGCCTATACGAGTGTGGAACCCGCGGTCACTTCTGAGTGATACTCAATTTAAATTAGTGTAAGGTTTAAAAACATTACTCACATCACTCGTACTTTACTGAAGGCACCTGATACAAGCAGCTTGAGTTTGCGTTACCCAGCTACCTGTCATATAAACAGTTATGGACTGGATTGCTTCTCTCACTCTTTGCCCAACATGTGATCCATTAAACAGAATTACAACAAATGACCAATTGTGCGTAAGCTGAAACCATGACTACCAATCTTATCAACATGACTGCATCCTAAGAGTTTCAATGTTAGATCATTGACCTAACTAGGTTATCTCGTTTTGTCAACAAGCACCTCCTCTAAAGTGCACAGTAGGGTAGAAAAGAAAACTGTTTGATAACAAACCCATCATTTACCGAGTACAAACAGTTCTACCATACTCTATTTCAGCTACAATGTTCCTGCTCTCCTGGGCAGTGCAAAAGCACATCAGTGGTTGACACTTCGTAGCAATTTGGATTTGCTCACCGACTGTTGGCTTTCGTTGGCTCACAGGGCCACAGAACAAATTGCATCTCGTTGGGAAAGTGCTAATGTAGTGGTCACCACGACGCAACTGATCCCGGCGTTGGCCAAGTTGCTGCTCTACGGATTCGGAGGCGCGTTCCCGATTGAGAACGTGTATTCAGCCACGAAGATTGGTGAGTTGTGTAGTATGGCACATCGCTTATCGAGGACGGCTCCGGTCTAAATAACGTCCGTTGCCCCCAATAAAATAAGTTATCGCGTTACATGCCTAGTATCAAGTTACGCCATCCTTGGTCGTGACGCCAGTATTCTTTCTTTTGTTCATGAGCTCCTCGATTACTTGCCATGATTTCTGTTACACGGTCTGCTAACTGGGGAGTATCGTCTACATTCCAATGCTGACAATGCTATTCAATCAACCTAAGGCACAATCGGTCGGGTCGGGATTTGAAGGTGGTGCCAGGATAGTATATCATCCTCATTTCATCAATCTTCAGAATATGTACGTAGGTGGCGTATACTTTTCGCTTTGTAGAATTTAGCCACCGGAATGGATAAGTCTGCAACACATATTGTTCAGGAATTTATTTGTACAATCATTCCGGTAGTCAAGCTGACACCCTACACACGGCTGACTCCGTTGCCTCTATGTATAGCAGGCAGGGTAAACCTTGAGACCGGTCATTTGCTGCCCCATACGTTTAAGGCGCTACAGTAGTGTGCATAAGGTTGCTGGCACCAAGTTTAGCTAGGGTATTCGCCGTGTTTGTATTTGAGTTGTGGGTGTTTCATTGCCAAGTGAGGTCATATTATTAGTGCGTAAAACTTTGAGGGTTGCGGTTGATAAATGTCTGTTTTTATATTCACCGGCTGGATAACTCTTCGGTCTGAGACCTGACGTGTTACCTATTGTAATTGTTGAACTTCTACTGGGTGAGTCACATGTTACCGGTTATTTATTCTCGATCGGTGATCACTGAGTTTATCTATTCATATTGATCTGACCAGTTGCCCATAGGCATTTAGTCGTAATGGACTTCGCATCTGTTCGGCCCCATTCATCATATCGGTTGACAGTTTTTTTTCTAATTGTATGAGCTTGTTCACCGAATCGGGTGACGAGTACCGGGCTTTCAGCAATCAACGTAATTCTACTGGTTGACGATGGGCGAATGTGGGTATAATGGAAAAGGCAGCTTACATCGAGAAAATAAGACTGTTACTCAGTGGCAGAATGATTTATCGTGTAATCAATGCTGATTTTATCACAAAACTGGCTAAGAAAATCAGCAGCGCATTAACGAAGTCAGAAGCTAAGCAGGAGACAAACAAATAGGAACTTTGTAAAACACACGCAAACGATGCATACATTACATGATTCTGAAGACTACCGAAAGTATACAAGGACAATACTCCACTGTGACCAATAGTATCTCAGCCTGGAACTCCTGGATTCAGTCGTGTGAAATACCTACGTGAAGGTCTACGAGACCTCATTGTTTGGTCACGACACGACATAAGTATACGCAGCCACATCATTCCACCTACTTTAGACTCAACAATCAAGTCTACGAACAATTGAAGGGAACTACAATGTGATCTCCTATACCTGGATTAATCATTGAGGCAGTCAGATAAAGGCTAGGAAACGCAGCCCTGTCGAAGAGTAAACCAAAACCTCGAATGGGACACGTAAAGGAAACGTTCGTAATATTGAAACGTTCCGAAAATGAAAAAACTGCTACTCAACAACATTTTGAACGATAGTAAGTTCATCAGGGAGGTGAAATCGACAACTGGCTACTTTTCTTCGACGTTCTATTCAGCCGAAAACCTGACGGAACCGGGGAAACTTCAGTCTACCGAAAACACGCATGTTCAGAGCGGCAGAAACACTGCACTACCACAGAACTCAGAAAGAAAGGTATATTTGCCGGGTACTTTTTCGCAAGGGATACCCATTACATTTGATTAGACGCAGTCTACTGCAAAATGAACAAAACTCAACTTCTACGGAACAGTCAACGATACAGATGTCGATGTCATACATCAAAGACCTATCAGAAATGACAGCAAGACTCCTACGAACGAGTTCATCACGGTGGCATTCTAAACCCATTATAACCATAAGACAAATACTTCTGCATGTAGAAAGACGCAACGTGAAAGACTGTAGGCTTACACTCTTATGCACTGATGATATCACCCTCTTTGAAGATGAAAATTCTGCAGTCGAAGTACTAGGCTCAGCAGACAGCCGAGCACCTAAACCACCTACCCGAATTATAAACTCCGCCGCTATTCTCGATAACAACAAGGATAAGACGTTAAGGAACCTGACATATACAGTAATGAATTCGTCAATATGAACGAAAGTACTCGGTTGCTTGCAGTGGTTTTAACCCTCAACCACTGGGCCACTAATCGATTTCACACATTCTGTTTCCATAATTCCTTCTCCGGACTTCAGTGCGCAAGACGGATGGCAGTTTAATCTGTATGTTGTGTAAACTGGAGGAGCGGTCTGCACTGTACGCATTCAGGTAGCTCACTACCCGCCGAATTCGACAGTAATCCATACGCAGGTTCAAAGTTAAAATGGTCTGACCAGGTTTATTGGTCTATAGCTAGGGTGGCACAGCACTGTATTGTATAGTCCGCAACATTGACTATCATTCATGCCTGTTAATCAACATCAGACCAACAATGACACCTAGCACGTATTCCGAACTTACGTCTTTTTATCATCGTCTTTGGAACCGAACGCAGAAAGTCACTTACATAGGTTTATTTCAAATACGATTATTTTCACTAGCCAACGTAAACAGTATATACTTAATCTTTTGCCAGCTTCTTTTTTGGATCCCACATAACTAATGTCATGATGTCATAATTCTACTACATTGTTATGCTTCGCAAACACTTCGTCGGTTCAAAGACCTATTATTTTCAGTGTCTCCTTCGAAACATGTTAAAAACCTTGCGCTAAAATTTTTTGATCAACTCGATACATGCCAGTGAGTGATCAGCGGGGCAGTGACTTGCTCAGTTCATTCTAACACTTGTTGATTGCGAATGCCATAAGGATGGCAGATCTATTTCAGATGGTGGATTATAAGTTGACTTGAACTGCGGTACGATTAGAATCATACATATAGAAGTGACCCACTAAGCTACACATGGTTTGTAAGGGTGGGTAGAAGAAATGCCGACCACTGACCTGCCACATTTACGTAGGTACCAAGCAAAGCCTTTGCAATCAGGCAAGTCCAAACACTGCTTTCAGCTAAGTTGGTTGGACAGTCACTGTGTGAAAGAATGGACGTGCCATTCTATAACTTTTATTCCAGGGCTAAACGCTTGTCACCAAAGTGTCAGTTCTGAAAGTGACGTCTTACAGTAACGTGTCACATCGGACTGAATCAAAATTGGGCGATGAAGGTTACGCAACACCCTTTATTTCAATAGCAGTTAATGAGTAACGTTAGCCTGAAACTCCTTTGTTGATTCAAAGATCCTACGTTCGTACTAGGTTGTGTGATAAGTTTGGTAATTGAGGGCAGAACCATTCGTGAAAAAACTGGGCTTTGGCTAGATTCGAACCGGTGGCAGAAACAATATACTCAAACTTAACAGGCGCTCTATCAGCTGGTCTACAAAACCACACTGAGGGCTCGGAAATTTCGCAGATGAACTCGATCACTCACTTTTCCACTGTCTCATATGGAATCCACCAAATGATCCAGGGATTGACTGCCCCGGCAGGATTTCTCGAACAGTTCAAACTGGAATCCACAAAGTCACTGCTAAACATTTGAAATTTTAATTATGGACTGCCGAAATTTATAAAGCCCATGAACTTGTCAGGCTTACCGTTAATCGGATTGACTTCCCAGCGAAAATGGTTGCGGGGTGCTTGACAGGAATTCTGGAACCACTAACCATAACGTAAAGTCACAGCAACTAGAACCGTTACGATTTAGTAGATGAAATTAACTCAGTTTTTATCTAACTTCATGAAGTCTTCGTTGGTTTTTGACGTGAAAGCACTAGCCACTAATATTTCCAGGCAGTAGTAGTAGAGAAAGCCAGACTACTGTTATTATTATTACTATTGTTATCATTAATATTCTGAACCACTTTGGAAAACAGAACAAAGCTGGTAACTGGGACATCTACACTTTTAGGTATGAAATATTCTGTTTACGATTTAAAATCCTATATTCGAAAGCATGAGATAGCTACAAAATCTCGAATATCCTGTGATTTAGCAAATATAATTGTGAAGAGCGTTCAGTCAAGGATTTGATGGCTATATGCAAACAACAGTTTTATGATTGTGAAGCCGGATCAGATTGACAGCATTTTTTTTTACAACGATCCAAAAAGTACCTGGATAACGAGACCAGGATCTAGTGGTGGAAATCCTCCATTTCTGGATTACATGGATCATGTGGTTAGAAAGTGTCTCAATGCTGTCTTGTATCGTCAAGCCACAAACGTACAATAAGACCCTTATCTTTCAGTCCGCACACACAAAACAGGATTATGCTGACATTATAAGCCCCATGTTTCATACAATCATGTATTTGTGCAGAGATACGGGCCAACAAAATGGCACTGAAAGAAGTAATAATTACACTAATGGTTAAAAGTTGCCATGAACAATTTTCTAACAGATCACTGAAAATGTTACTCATTTCAATAACAAAGGCATCTAAGGAATGGAAGAACATTATTGTTATTATATTCAAGGAAGGGAAGTCAGGAAGCTATTTGTAGGATCCTGAACAAGGCAGGTATCAGGACTGTTTTATGAGAAAGACCAATACTATGTAAAATATTGATGCATCTTGCGTATCCACTGTCGGCTCAAAAAGTTACTAATTGTGTATGCAGAATAAAATGTCACGTTTGTCCACAAGTTCATAGTTTGAGGACAGTACAAGAATTTAGAACTGAAGTGAGTGAGCATCGGAGGAACAATGGAAGATCGCCCCGAAATCGATCAGAGTAACAGGCCATGATCATGGACTCTGAAATCGTTGGTCACGCGTTAGACACCGGTTGAGAACTTGAACTGGAAAATTCTGAGATTACCAGACTAGAGTTTGGAACGTTTAGTTGCAGAGGCCATCGAAATTGCAAAGGTCAACTGCACTTACGGGGATGAACTTTCTGGCACGTGACAGTCAGCCTTGGATCAATCAAACCGACTCACAGTGATGACAGGATAAAATGACATTTTTAACAGATCGATAGTATGACTCTCGTATATACATTAATTAAACTCAACTGACTCCTGGCTCAACCCATCTGACTGACCGCAGTGATTTCACGTTTGTCTCGATCTTCACGTGCCCCCGATCTAGTGATGTTGACGATTCAAACCCAGTGTTTATTGCTGTTTGTATATATTCGACTCACGACCGGTTCGTTTAGTTACTTGCGTATTGCCTGTCTTAAATACTATCAATCATCCAACTGGTTTATCTGATCCGACGTTTTTTGTGCTATGAATGAGAAGTTACCAATAAACCAAAGTTTTCAGATCGTTTAAATTGTTTGGTTCTTATGAATATTTACGGGGCTTGGGTTTCGTTAAGTCCCCTATAAACGTCCTATTCTAAACGCCATCTATCCGTGCGTTTCTGGTGCAAGTGACATTTTTTTTATGAAGTCGTGCAGATAGATGTGCACTTATTGTCCCTCTGGTATTCAGTTGTCACCGCTTATCACCGTAAACCTAATTTACTTCTCTCATCTACCGAACGTGTCTCGTTCTCTTTCTTTCAACGGCGGTAGACGGCGGTTGTGGTAGAGAGAGAGAGAGAGATAACTAGGTCTCTGTGTTTTCGACGCTGTGTCAAATCAACAGCAACGCCATCAAATAAATGCATGGTTCGTCCAATGAGTGAAATTATGACATATCCCCATTGTGCTCCTTTTCACTGGTTGAATATGCTGGCTTTTTCTAAACCCCACTGAATTATTGTGTCTATCCGGTTCTGTTCTGGACTACGTCCTCTTGAAAACTCTCCCCTAATTACGGAATATGAACCCTAATCCTACAAATAAGCAAGAGTCGTTGATATGCCAACGAAGGCATAAAATTTGTGTTCATGTCAGAGAAGAATCCAAACTTATGTAAGACTAAAACTTCAAGGTGTTTTACTAAAATTCCAAATAAGCAAATAGTCGATGAAAACGGTAATGGATAGAGAGGAGGTAGGACAATCAAGCCCCAACCTGAAATTTTGTAAGGTAAGTAATGTTTACAACTTCGCTGAGAGTTTCTTGATTGTACGCCAAATTCCTAAAACGTCAGAATCGCTTTTACTTACACGTTTTTCTGTTCGAATTGTTAGTAGTGAGTTACAAAAACGGGCAAAGTTGACATATTTAGACCACATGTCACCGAGGGTCTTTGCCGTAATATATTTGGAGCCGAAAAATATCTTTCGAGAATCGGACATGTACGAATCTCCTATTGTGTCCAGTGTCTTAGAGTAGAGCACTCTTACACTTGCCATTCAGGCCAAGAGTAATGGATTATTGCTGTGGGTTTTTGAGAGCGGCTGCAAATCAACGTTGGCGTCATTAAACAGTGCTACTACCGAACTTTTTCCACCGAACACCCCATGTCACTTACAGCCACTCGTTGCCGGTATGAAGCACCCCTTCACAATCTAATGCAGACAGAGACTGCTTCAAAAGTTCACGATTGTTATCCGTCATTCATTTCAACTCCCTGATGAAAACTTCTTTGAGGAGATCTAGAAAAACGCGTATTTAGCAACATGTAGTTTATGTTAGGACCACATGGGTTTTGTTGTTCCGAATTCGAAGCACCGCTGTGAATGCGCTAGTAAACGACATTGAGGATTTTCAAAATGCACTCAACATCGGTGTTCTTGAAGCAAAATGGATATATCAGAATAGTTGTCTTAAGTGAGAAGGATTAGGGTCTAAACGACGAAAACCTTATACTTTGTAAATCTATTACAACCAGTTACCCTAGGTGTAAAGCAAACTAAGGAAACAATAGAAGTTTAGATGTTTTTCTCCGAAAATGTTGATTTAAACATCCTGACAGATGTCACTAACACCATTACATTTCCAATAGGTACATACATTTCTTCCCACTAAGAACAAAAACAAAGAAATTTGACCGGTTTCAGAAGAAAACAGTTAAAAACTAAACCTGGCTGAAATGGCGTCGTTTTGTCCGTAAGCGAAGGACAATAATTGTCTTCCATACGAGTTGATTAGAATATAACACTGATTCCGTGAATGTTCTTTTCTAGTGCTTGACCAGTTCTAACATCGCTGTCACATTTGTTGTAAGAAGGATAAGGATATTATGACAACAGAAGTGCATCCTTGTACATTGATGGGGTTTTTGTTCAATACATCTATCGATCTAGGTGAATTTCAGTTATTCGATGGCTGAAGCCAAACTATAGCTGTACTAAGCTTGTTGATAAGTACTCTTCATGAAAACCAGAGGGCGCACTGGGTACTTGATGTCGACCAGTCATTTGACTTGGGCGGAAGCTGCAGCAGGTTTTGAGTTATAAGGTATATTCTCATCGTGCTCAAACTACACTTTAAATTGCCTCCAAGATAGCATCCATCACACTGTAGATGTTCAGAGAAGAACATGATTGTGACCTTTTGTCAATCTACTGAATTTTTTATCGATGTATTCTCTATTTGAGACGATTTTGTTGGCCACCTAATTAAAAGGAAAAACCATTACCATTGAGTTTAGTAAGTTGATCTGCTTTTCGTCCTATAATGATCCTGATAAGCTAGAATCCTTCAACATCATGCTTTCCCGCGCTCTGCGGTAAAATACTGCGCACTGATTGTCCGGATAAGCAACTAGATACTCTACGATTATTAACCATTAACGCTCAAGACGATTTCGATTAACACCACAAATCTGTGCACTTCAAAGCTTTATGAACACAGAAACAATAGAACTGCGTAAGCTTGTTGCACATTCAACCTCACTCGGTGGGTAATTTTTCACAGCCCCTCTGTTTCTTCTTCCCTCTCGGTAATGAGTCCACAGGGAGTTTGAGTTGCAAACATCCCTTTTGCGTTCTGATGTTGAAAAATTACTTCGTATAAATGAAAAAAAAACAACATTTGGTTGTAACTGTTACATTCACGAGACCGGAATGGAATTCCCAGTCGTGGCAAATAGATGCACCACCACTGAGCTCCGAAAACCATGAGACTCGAATCAAGTGCGTTCTTTCGGAAGGATCTGAGTGAAAAGTCAATGTGAATACTAGAGGTGCAATCAATTGTGAGTGGTGTTTAATTTGTGCTGGCTGAATATTCATCTTTTGGACAGTCGATATCTGACAGCCAGGTGTGATGAATGACAAAATTCTTTGGGCATCGACTTACGAGATGGGGGAAAACGGTTTATACCATTAGGCCGGTAAGTAGCGCAATAACGGAGGCTCAATCTTCCTATACTGATGAAGTGGCTATATGCGTGCTAAGTACTCGCACATCCAATGAATATGTGTAACCTGAATTCTCACCGTAACACGGATCTTCTACCTACTCTACACAAGCTAACCAATATTTGCTACAGACCCTCTCAATACTAAACATGACCTATTAATCACACTTACTAGTGGTGACTGGACTGATAGTCAGTTTGGATCCGAAGTCGACAACGTTATCAGAGAAGTTTTGTTCAATTGTGACATCTAAGTGATAAAAACAGGTGACGGACATTGTCAACAGCATTCAAGCGAACAATTTGATTAGGAACTTATGTGATCAATTGTGGTGGAGTCCCTGAGGTGAAAACCTTTGGGAACTTATGATGTATACTGAAAACAGTGGAACTCATACAAACTCATCATTCATTACTAGTGATAGGTCATTAAGGTTTCACTCACTTCCTGTCCTAGGTTTATATTTCTAATGCCTACATGGTGTTTCCATGCTCAGTCATTCGGCCTGTCATTGGACTACTTTACTTCCATTTTGTGGTTCCCAGACTAGTTTGTTAAGCAAGTAGGCAGTGATCCTCGTTCCTATTCATATTATCATCTGAAAACACTATTGACGTTACAGACTATCGTTAACGCAACAGAACGCCCATCGATTTTTATTTCATGTTGTTTTGATAGTCTTTCCATCACTTTTGCGACAGGTTGAATCAAATTACTGTTAGGACAGATTCAGAGTGTGTGGTAGAACAAAAGGAAAGCTCTTTCAATCTATCACATTATTAATGCAAACTGAGTAAGTTTTAGGCACTGACCTTAAATAGTGCCCTTTGGGTCCGGGAAGTTTGTGCTACAGAAGTCAGCAAAAGAATGCAACCGGTTTGTGGGATCACCATTTTTATGATGAATACTAATCGTACACAGAATTAACACGTCTTCCTCACTTTTTGCTGAAATTTGTCAGGAAAAGAGAGTTGCTTTGAAAGAATTGCGGCAAAATTCGGGCGGAAATCCACGTTCGTTGTCATTGGCGATGGGAAGGAGGAGGAAGATGCCGCCAAGCAGGTAACAAGTGAAACTCACTTTCACTTTGAATCTTTAAATTTCTGGGAATATTGTTACCGGTTGAAACAAACCTTGGAAACGCAACTTATGCAAACATCAGAAAATCCAAATAGTGGTTCATTGGTAAACTGCATTGAGCTTGTACTGAGTGCATAAGATGAATTTTGAATTTCAATTCATGCACCATAACGGACGACTGTAAATGGTGATCACTCCTACAAGTGACTCAAGCAGGTCCGTTTAAAATTGCACGGTATTCATATTGGTTCACAACCATTGACGCTTAATTAATACAGCCAGTTGTTCACACGTACTGGCGTCATTTCGGAACCAATAACTTGAGCGAGCCTCACGTTGAGATCAATCACACGTTACTGGTTGAGGAAGTTTTATAGTGTCTACTCTAAAATTCTACTGGGGACCCATGTGAAAAATCCGATCACCAAAGGGTGTTTTTGCGTTAGTGGACTTTACAAACGTACTACTTGCGATGATGTTAGTAGACTAAACTTGTCATATAATTAATGAGAACGACAATGCACAGATGCCTTTCGCTCAGTAGTGAGAGTACGATTTCCGTATTTGAAGATTCGCATGAAGAGCGGTTGTTGCCATGATACATGTTTGGTCGCATACGGGAAGTATACCACAAGGTTGCACAAACGAAAACAGGGGCCTTCGAGGATGGTGGAATCCGAACCCGGTACCATAGTATTGGTCGTCAGCGGCAGTACTAATGAGCCCACTGGAAATCAGTCTACCGCGTTCACGACTACCGATAACGTATACATGTATTGACAGCACTATGCTTCGTTTTAATAATGTGATTTGATTTGCCTACTGAAAACAGAAGGAAGGAACCCATATTTGTTTGCTCATGCTGTCAACCAAATGGAATAGAGGCTGTTCATGTATTTTAACTAAGATGTTGACCATATATTCATGTTTTGTTATTCCTCTACAGCTTCACTGGCCCTTCTGGAGAATCAGTGGCCACTCTGATATCGCCGCGTTGAGTCATGCTTTGGAAATGGGGTACCTTTAAGAAACATGGACAAACAATAAATATCATCCCCGATCTCGACCGACAAGGAATAATTAGACGTATTTTGTACAGAATAGCATTTCATTATTGATTCCAACGAGAACCACAAAACAATCCTACACTTGTACAAAGCTGTTAATCGTTTAACTCTGATTTTTTCGAGTGCTTCTATTTGAAGTGGGGCTTAGACCTGATATGTTATAAAATATCATCTAGTTATTTGGGGCGAACGGAACAAAGGATGGAGTGGGACAAACAAAACTTATCTGATGGGGAATAAATGAAAGAGTGGTTAATCTGAGGTCCTTGCGACGTTTATAAGCAACTTATGTTCTAAATTAGTTGTTTGCAATCAATTCCAGAATAAGGTCTTTTGAGAACACTCCACCGCGCGAACATGATGTAATAAATTCCAAAACTGCAGTGGATTAATTTAATACAAATATAATTCAGAGATATGTCAAAACAGTATGTTGCACATATTGTGCAGCATCTCACCAGATACATCCTACGTTCGCAACAAGATGTGCAAAACACGCACACTACAATGAGGCACTATAGTAACCTTAAGGGCATTTCTCTGTAACTGCATATGAAACTGTTATTAATCGTATAAGCTTGCGTAGACAACGATAACAGCGGCGAACGCTGTTATGTGTAGCAACTGACGAGAACATACGAAATGGTACTACCATCTTGCAAAACCGGTCTTCTGATTTCTCTATTCAAATTCGTAACTGGGGAAGGATGTTTTATATTTCTGAAACGAAGACTCCAATGCCCTTTGGATTATCAAACGTCTCCGCCATATTTTAACGTTTAGTGCAGCGGGTGTTGAGTGACCTCATTCCCCATCGGTGCCTCGTTTACTTGGATGATGTTATCGTCCATGGGAAGACAATCGAGGAACACCTGAGAAATTTATCCAGCGTCTTTAAAAGGCTGTCGCAAGTGGGCCTGACGCTCAACCCCGCTAAGTGTCATTTGATGCAAAAAGAAGTAACTTATCTGGGGCATGTGATCTCTGGGGGCGCCATTCGAACGGATTAGAAGAAAATCGAGTAAGTTATGACTTAAACTACTCACAAAACGTTGAGGAGGTGCGTAGTTTCCTGATAGAAGATTCATACCAAGGTTCGCACGTACCGCTACATACTCTGTTGGAGAAGAATAGAAAGTTTGAGTGGTCCGAAGAATGCGAAACAGTGCTTGGGACCCTCCGGGGTTCTTTATGTTCCTCGCCTTCAGCCAGCGGGAACAATGATGTCATTGGGGTCGTATAGTCGAAAAAAGGTGCTGATGGAGAAAAGAGAGTGATTGCTTACGAAAGCCACCGTCTTGGCAAGAGGAAACGAAATTACTGTGCAATCAGGAAGGAGATGCTAGCCAAGGTTTTGTAGAATTATACGGACACTACTTGTTGGGTAGGCGGTCTACCGTTTGCATCAACCATCAATACCTTTGTTGGCTTCAGAACTTTAAGGGCTCGGAGGGTCAAGTTTCACGGTGGCAGAAAATCCTACAAGAATACGATTTTGGGTGCGAACTTCGATCTGGGAGAGGTCACACTAATGCAAATGAGTTGTCGAGGAGGTCGTGCAGTGATCAAGGAGTCTGTCCGTCTTGCAGTAGGCAACACCAAACGCTAGTCACTCCGTAAGGTGCGGAATACGGACGGCAACAAACGGCCCAGGCATCCGACCCGGAAACTCCTCTCATTACGAGAGACGACAGGACGGGAGCAGTAGGCCCATATAGAGCACAAATGAAAGTCTGCACTGGCTCGAACGTATGCGGCTGCGCTTATTTCAAACCACCAGAGGACCAGTTCTCCGCAATCGCGAAAGTAGTTTGTCAAACTGTTCTGTCTCCCATGTTGTGTACCAGTTCACTTGCAATGACGTTTACATAGGCAGAACAGATCGACAACTATCACAGCGAGTCGCCGAACACACCCCTCAACTTGGTGCACTGACGGCTCGAAATCCAACGTCATCGATTGCTAAACACATCATGACAACAGGTCACCAAGTTGACCCATTAAACTCATTCAAGATATTGTTGCGCAATCGAAACCCGAAGTTATTAGCTTTCTGCGAAGCGATGCTCATTCGAACTTACCAGCCGACGTTATGTGCACAAAAGTGGTTGAGGCAACCTATCGGGTTGCCATGGTCGTGATTACATAATAATTGGTGTGCTTGTAGGCGTGTCTAGTCCCTGTTTGTCCTTATCTATATGATGTATATAACTAGCATGTTTTACGTTTGCGACTGATGAGAGTAAATGAAATGTTAACATATCGCAATATGTCTTCTTTCTGCTCTGATGAAGTGGTTAAAGGGAACCCAGTGTTTCAAATTTCTCAAACGAAGACTGTTTCGGTAATTCAAACGTTGCTTCAGAGGATCAGCTAGAAAATGAAAAGACGTTTTCACACCAGAATTCTGAAAGATAAGTAATCCGCCTCCAATCTACAAGGGTTATACACATCACCGTTCCTCGCAAACTTTTCTTACCATACTTTTTAAAGGTGACATGATTTCAGCCTTAGTCAAAAGATGTTTGGATGCAGCAACCAAGCGCACATATGACGCCCCCTGACTGATCTACTGAGAGAAACCTGCCCGTATTTCAGCTGTATCCTCCCTTCACCCAATAGAAAATGACACGCAGATTTGACTGTGCCTGAGGAAGTAGATACGAACCACCTCAGCGCACGTATTATGAACACCTACCAAAGTGGCGCTTGAAGTTAAACGCCGGCTGTGCCACTACAAAACATCTACACAGATGGGACACTCCGTGCAGCTGAGGACTGCCTTCAGAGTGCTCATTAGACTCAAACTAAGGCAACTGCTCAACGTCGCGGAAACTGTCTCAATAGACCGACTGAATTCCAACCTGCTCGCCCAAAAGCAATTGGTGACCAATCTTTCGAGTTAATAACGATAGGACTGTACTTTCGATTTGAGTTCCGCTTCAACACTCCAGTCAGGTAAACCTACTAATCCCAATCTGGTACACTCAATGCAGCGTCCCACTGGTAACATGATAATGGATAAGTATACCAACACGTCCGGAGTTCCTATCAGCTCTGCTGAGACAGTTTGAAAAACTACGGTCTTCGGAGTTCGCATTGCTCGTAGATTTTCATGGATAAGTTCCTTTAACCTCACTTCACGTCAACGCTAACAATGACTGAGTACTAGATCTACACTAATTGACAACACCGTAAAAAATGCGTACGTGAAAAAAGGCAGATGGACCAGCCGATATCTTGTCAGTCATGTCTAGGGAATGTGCCCAACTCTAAAGCCTTGATTTAATAAAATAAAGGAAGGGATTCACGTCACAGTCGGACGACTGATATCTGAATGGCATAGGAAATTCCGATCAAGAAACAGGTAGTCTGTATACCAAGCAAACCGTGTGTCTCCGAATTCTTTGTGTATCCTGCTCCTACCTCGCTTCACAGACGATCTGGAAATCTATTGCGTTGCGGTTGGATTTCAGAATTTAGCATCTCCAATCGAGAGGTTCTTCTTCAATTCAACAACTTCTTGGACTACTCCAACACCTGAACACAGCTTGCGTCGTTTCTCAGTGGCACATGGCCAGTGGCTCCCAACAACCATCGTTTTTTTCAAGTTAACATGCACACTCCCCACTTTTTGTGTTTAAGGTCTTTCAGATATTCTAATCTTGTCCCGGTTTTTGTGCAAATCGAACTGGCGGATCAAGCAGCATATTATAGTATTTCGTAGTTAACGTTGGTCGTTCCCTAGAAACAAAACCAATTTCCGCTTGTAAGCGTTCTCCTGAGAACTTGTTAAAAAACAGTGGAATCTGCAGGATCAACTGACAGTTCATCCGGAAAAGATATGGCAAAAAGAGAACGTGGCCTTCAAGCTGAGTTAACTATGTCGTAGCGTGGCTTATTTACGTTCAACACCAATTATCTCGACCTACAAACTAACATACGCATCGCTTGCGACTTCGCCTGGCTGAAGATAACACAAGGGGCAGCAAACAGGCTAAGGAATAGAAAACATTCAGCAAGTTCGTGCTGAAAAGGACAATCTTCTCTTCTCATATATAAATACGGAATTACCGGCAGGTAGTCGGAGACTATTGATTAATGTGAACTGAAAATCACAATTGGCTGCGGCTCCCTCAGTCCCACAGGCTTTCTGGCCAACGCCTTCGAAAAGAGTATATACACCCGAGTTTCACCTAGGTTAGGGCTTGTCAGTTTTACATATACTTGACACCGCAGAGTTGAACCCTGGTCACACCTTCGTAAGGCAACCGCGTCGACCTCCGCACCATTGAAATCCCATCAGACATGGCTGAATGTGAATGCTCGGCCATATCCGTTAGCGCATAACGTTTAGATTACCCGGTCATTTCGAGGGGAGATAGTGACCGTCCTGTGAACGTCAACCGATGACTCCACGACCAAGACTTCTCTGAAAGTTGGAAACCCAGACCATTAAACTTGTTGAGCGATATTTTGATTACGGGTAAGTAGTAGGGATAGAACCTCATCCACAATCGGTCACAGTTCTCGTATTCGCCACTGTTTACCAGTGATAGAAAACCAGCACGATTTGAAATCGAGAGAGAACCAGAATGTTTGTGACAGCACCACAGCTCAAAATGGTGAGACATAACTTGGAAACGCAAGGGTGCGACGCAAGTAAATCTCATTCATTAATGAAGGAAGCGTTTTCAATGGATGTAAAAGTGATCGAAGCATCGCACCCCGTTGGGCAAATAGTGTTTTCCACCGTACCCAGCGGCGCGTTCTGATTCCGCGGAGCAATTCGGAAGTTGATCCCGGACTTGCACGACTCCTCTTGTACTCCCCATTTGAATAAGCAATGCACGCAGGCTGCCTTTATTTGAGTGAAGTAAGACGATGTGGGGTTCCTCTCTTATCATTAGAGTCACCACGGCGAGGTCTGCGGTTAACAGAATGAGAATATGTAAAGATCAAGTGCAACCAGCAATAAAGCGCTTCAATTTTCACAATGAGCGCTGTCAGTATTAGCGGAAAAAACCGACCCAGAATAAAGGTCGACCGAACGGAGGCGTGTACGACTGGCTGTTACAAGACGCTTCGGTCTGTCAAGGCGTTTTCTGGAAGTGTTTTCAAGAACGACAAGATTATTGCAGTTTATTTTAATTAGTGGCAAAATTGGGACGCCGTACGAGGGGGATTGAATGGTCTGCTAAGCCCGAGGAGACGCACATATTTGGTGTACTAATGAGTTACAGCCATTCCCGCAACCTGGGCAACTCACTGCTGTCACAAAAAGTGTTCCTTGTTGGAAGGCTATTGCACACGTAAACAAAAGCTCCCTTAACGCACAAACGTACCTTTATATATCTGTTTATCGGGAGCAAGAGTTCTTGTTGAGTTGAACTGGATCCGATCAACCCGGAGATACTCTATTAATAAACTACAGCACAGAACTGAATAAGTCCAGAAAAACCATGATTACAAATGGCCAGTTCTACAGAATGTGGTAAAGTTATCCGAAAATCCGATAACTGAACATTTTCTGAACACAGGAAAGATGGCGACAGATAATTCGATAAGTAACAATCATACGTACACTGTAAGCAAACGGGGCATAACGACATTCGCGAGGCCACCAACCCAGATATTCAACTACATAAAAACAAAGTATAGTTTAAAATGCGTTTGACAATACGTAGCAAACCAAAAAGTACAACATCCGGCATGTAGGTGTCATTGAGAAGGTTGAGAAGCAAGCAGAAATTGTGTACATAATGTGACCAAAACGGTTAACACGATGCTTTCAACGACGCGAAGAACGACCAGGAGAGCGGGAATGACGACGACGTTCACGGTCCCGAGAATGCGACCGAGATCGTGAACGACGTTTACGCCCGTAACGTCGCTTGCTCCGATTGTACAGTTTACGACAAAGTTCACGTGATATAGGTTTCAAGTGCATAAAGTTGCAGAATCCCCCACGAGTACATTCACTGCAACAGAGAACAGATGTTTGAACAGTGCATCAAAAAGTAAAAATAAAAACCTATCCACGCTGAAGCATTACAAGTTAGTTATACTGGACTGCAGACCGCTTGCTGTCTATGGAATCAGAAGCAAAGGCACAAAGAGGTAAGTAACAAGAATGAAAACTTTAAATACGTCTATCGGTCGTACATAGCTGTAAAAAAAATCATCTTACGAAGGTAAGTTCGGATTTCCCAGGTAAGCTGATCTCCAGAGTCCAGTGAAAACCAACAGTGTATGATCAAACGAGTGTCTGTGCAACACTCCAAAGGATGACAGCATCATATGCCAATATAATGATCCACTGTGTTCAGTATATAAACAAAATCGATTGTTGTAACAATTTGTGCATAAAAGTACGACATATAGGGTCGTGTGTCGATAAACATAACATACAGTGAGGTTTCCTAACTAGTTAGCAACAAAAATCGCGATGAAAGCAGCGGAGAGAAAATACTTCCGGCACAAAAGTAATTAGTGACATCAACAGCCTATCTAGCAGGGCAGTCTCAACAAGACGGCGAAGCCTAAGCTACATTTTTCTTTACAACTGATATGGTAATTCCTCCAAAGAAACCACTGAGAGTACTGATCGGAAAATGGTCCCGTTGGAAGGTGGGCGCTTCTGGGTGCTGGATGGAGCGACAATCTGGCTCATGTGTGGATGGTCTGTGCCACAGTATCGGTGGGTGTTGTGAGGTATCACTTCAAGTATCTGTCTAACATCCCCTGGTCCTCCAACAAAGTTTACAGCTGTTCAATATCACTGTGAATGTCTTCAATACGTGAAGTAAAACTGGACATAATTTACACCAGTCACGAGGTGCGGACTTTAGGCTTATCCGAATAACTGTTCTAGCCTTTAAGTGGCACTCAAGGTCAGAATTTTATATGAAGAGAGCACCGGTTTTTATGGTCTTGTCAGATCGCAAGTTTGAGCGAATACACACGTCATTGGCAGATTGCGGCCTCTGGATTCCCTGTTGTCTTCACCTATCGTACTGCGATCCGCGTGCATCGCACAATCGGTTGGGGTTTAGTATATACAGTTGGGATATTGGTGCCCACCGTCACCAGGCTAAACGTAAGTCAATAGGATGGATGCCAAATGATGGGCGTGATCCACCGATGATCTGCAGTTTGAAATGTGACGTTGACAGAAGTGACGTGTTTGTGTGAAATCGAGGGGAAAATTACATCAACGAAGTGGTACAACTCGGTGTTTGCAAAATAAGTAAGTTGGCTGTTTTGTGAAGCTTACACTCCAGATTTCGAGAAACAAAATTGCAGTGACTAGTGTCATGATCTACCTAGAGGGATAAAATTAACTTAGAGTAGGCGATGTGACCCACAGGTGGGTTTGCGGAATGGCTTCTCCAGAATTCTAAATTTCTATGAAAATTCCATGGAGAAAAGTGACTTCTATAAAATTCATTTCCGGAGAGAATTTTTTAGAGAGGACTACCATACCCAGTCTATGGTACTGTTTTCTAATGCCAACTCAGACTGGCATGCACAAAACATTATTGAAATACACTTCCAGTGTGATCTAATTTGATGTAAATTGGCAACTTGGGGTAAACTGTGTTTATCCAGACCAAATGAGGTGCTGATAATTCATAAACAAAGTATGTCCCTAACATTCATTGTATGCGATCAGAACAATTTTGATGAAATCTATGAATACGAGCTGTCAACAACCTGAACTCACCCCAGTTCATACTGTCGACAACAGGCCTCCCGGAAGTCGGTGACCGGAGATAATTCGGCATGAACGGGTCGACCACCGAACCAACGAGTGTTTAATTCTTGCACAGCTTTTTCGGCGTCCTCTTCGCGCCGAAACTGAAACAAAAGTGTGTGTTGACGAAACCCAACTTACCTTGATGTATACATTACCAACTAGATGATCACCCAGGTTGTCACAAACATTCATCTCTTCGATTTCGCCATACTACAATTTATAAATTGAGTACTTACAATGTGACAAGACTAACCTTCTCTTCACATTCAACGAAAACCTCTTCGAAAAATTCATCGAAAATCTGCTGTGCTTGAACTTCCGTAAGATTAACTGTTACAATAGGAAATGAAAATGTTCCACGTGGAAAATTCCCATGTGACGAGGGATTAAAAAACGAGGACTGTAGGTATGTTTACAATAAATCGTTTCAACCATAAGTGCAAAGGGTAAAGCAAACAGACGGCAGAATCTAATACCTTTCGGTTGTTTACGTTATAAAGAGACATTGATTGGGGGGGGATTCTAGCTAGATTCAGAATACTGAGACTGACCTCAGACAGTAGACGGTTCAGGTGTTCTTGTGGGACTTCAACCAAAGTCCACAACTTATTTGGAATTTAATAACCAATCTAGCCCGAGAGCACACTGAATGGTGTATGGGCGCCTGATCGTCATTGCTTCTACGATGGATAAGCACGCACAATGTTATATGATGTTTCTGAGAAATACTAACGTTTCAGTTGCATCGGATAACAACTCTGGGGTCACGATCAACCACGTGACAATTGTCATCATCAAAGAGCACTGCATCGGTGGATGGCACTGATTCTTAGCTGCCATAGAACAGTAAAGAAAAAAGCATCAGCCAACAGAAGGAACGAAATGGAAAGGACAGGACTTAATTATCAAAAACAACTGTCTCTACTAAAGGATACAACATCAACCTGCCTACACCGTGCACAAAACACCTGAACCATAAGTGAAGGCAAGGAGTCATCAGTAAGAGCACTGTTTCTGAGCTTTCACTCCCCGCACTTACTGTACAGACAACTTTGTCAAACAGGATATCAGCCGCAGACCACGTCAAAGTAATGATGCTCGAGTAACAAGACGAACCTGAAGGATTACAAACGATACCATTGCGGGTAATAATGCAATTCGGCTAGTAACCCAATATGGCAGGTTCACCTATCAATCAACTCGATCCCACTCATATCACGAACACCATTACCGAATTCACACATAACTCGATTTTCGAGGTTGCCTTCAAATTGTGGTAGAGACGATAAGACGACGTATTTATGGTCGAAGCTGGCTCGTACAATGACGCTCTTTCCCTGGAAGCTGGGCGCAGGCGAACAAGGTACGACGAATTCATCTCGTCGAAATCCCTCCTTTAGAGAGAAGCCATCCATATTCAAGACACGGAACCAGGATCTCAAATTAGTTAACCGCAAAACGGTCGATACTACTTCATTTGCCAGTCGTGAATGCGAGCGGCTCAAGCCCAAATTCATTAGGGAGGATAGATTCAAATGCAGCGACTTCGCGCGTCTCCCACTCTTCGCATAAGGCACACACTCACATCCGCCTTTTCATCGAACTGGGACACAACCCTGATGTAAATCTACGCTCGTTGATATTAGAATACCGACGTACACCGAACCTTAAACACGATACAGCGGAACGTGGGCTCTCAACATCGTGCACACTATTGTCCAGTCAACGATCACGAGTCGTACGCCTAAAGACAAGCTGCATACTGTTTGCTGGACTTGTGATAACTGATGGCATGTTCGCTTTCGCCTATTTAAACAGCACGCCACTCAGAAGTACAGTCGATGAGACCACAAGGAAGATTACTATCAATCTGACATACGGTCTACGTCCAGCAGACCACACACAAGTCATACAAAGCGGTCAATCAGGAAGCGTTTCGCAAGTCGATGTCTCTTTTTGGTACGTACAAGGTCAACTTTGCTAACCGCCGAAAATTCATCATCATTTCCATCAACGATACGCCGATGAAGTCATAACACGACACAGTCCCGGAAACTACGTTTCTTTTTAGGCTTACCCGCGAGCTCACTAGCAATCAAGCGAGGCAAACAGTAAACAAGAGGGTCCAGAACTCATCCAATGACACTGCATTTCAAAGGCGAACTTTCACGCAGAACAACAGGAGTGCTACTTGGACGGCTGCTCGAATCCGGGTTTACTTGTTACAGGATGGATCGATGATTTTGGACTAGCGGAGCGTTTGCTAAAGGGTCTGTGCCACAGTATCGGTGGGTGTTGTGAGGTATCACTTCAAGTATCTGTCTAACATCCCCTGGTCCTCCAACAAAGTTTACAGCTGTTCAATATCACTGTGAATGTCTTCAATACGTGAAGTAAAACTGGACATAATTTACACCAGTCACGAGGTGCGGACTTTAGGCTTATCCGAATAACTGTTCTAGCCTTTAAGTGGCACTCAAGGTCAGAATTTTATATGAAGAGAGCACCGGTTTTTATGGTCTTGTCAGATCGCAAGTTTGAGCGAATACACACGTCATTGGCAGATTGCGGCCTCTGGATTCCCTGTTGTCTTCACCTATCGTACTGCGATCCGCGTGCATCGCACAATCGGTTGGGGTTTAGTATATACAGTTGGGATATTGGTGCCCACCGTCACCAGGCTAAACGTAAGTCAATAGGATGGATGCCAAATGATGGGCGTGATCCACCGATGATCTGCAGTTTGAAATGTGACGTTGACAGAAGTGACGTGTTTGTGTGAAATCGAGGGGAAAATTACATCAACGAAGTGGTACAACTCGGTGTTTGCAAAATAAGTAAGTTTTGGCTGTTTTGTGAAGCTTACACTCCAGATTTCGAGAAACAAAATTGCAGTGACTAGTGTCATGATCTACCTAGAGGGATAAAATTAACTTAGAGTAGGCGATGTGACCCACAGGTGGGTTTGCGGGAATGCTTCTCCAGAATTCTAATTTCTATGAAATTCCAATGGAGAAAACGGTGCTTCTATAAATTCATTTCCGGAAGATTTTTTTATGAGAGGATACATACCAGTTATTGTCAGTTCTATGTACTGTTTTCTAATGCCAACTCAGACTGGCATGCACAAAACATTATTGAAATACACTTCCAGTGTGGTCTAATTTGATGTAAATTGGCAACTTGGGGTAACTTGTGTTTATCCGGACAAATGAAACGGTGCTGATTAATCATATACAACGTATGTCCTAACATTCATTGTATGCGATCAGAACAATTTTGATGAAATCTATGAATACGAGCTGTCAACAACCTGAACTCACCCCAGTTCATACTGTCGACAACAGGCCTCCCGGAAGTCGGTGACCGGAGATAATTCGGCATGAACGGGTCGACCACCGAACCAACGAGTGTTTAATTCTTGCACAGCTTTTTCGGCGTCCTCTTCGCGCCGAAACTGAAACAAAAGTGTGTGTTGACGAAACCCAACTTACCTTGATGTATACATTACCAACTAGATTTGGTCCAGGTTGTCAAAACCATTATCTCTTCCCCGATTTGCCATACTACTTTATAAATGGGTACTTACTGTGACAGATACCTTTCTTCACTTTTCACGACCTTTTCGAAAAATTCATCGAAATCTGCTGTGTTGCTTCCCGTGATTAAGATGTTAATAGGAATGACAAATGTTCCCACGTGTGAAATTTCCAATGTGACGAGGGGGATTAAAACGAGGCTGTAGTATGTTATACAATAATCGTTGTCACCATTAAAGTGGCAAGGGTTAAGCAACGACGGCGAAAATTAATACCTTTTCGTTGTTTACGTTATAAGGACTTGTTGGGGGGAGATTTAGCTAGTTCAGCTATGGATTGACTCGCTTAGACGGTTCAGGTTGTTCTTTTGTGGGACTTCATAACCAAAGTCACAACTTATTTGGATTTAATAACAATCTAGCGAGAGCACCCTGAATGTTGTTATGGGCGCTTGTTGTTCTTGCTTTACGATGGATAAGGCCGGCAACAGTGTTAATATTGATGTTTCTGAGAAATACTAACGTTTCAGTTGCATCGGATAACAACTCTGGGGTCACGATCAACCACGTGACAATTGTCATCATCAAAGAGCACTGCATTACGTGTAGATGGCAGGTTGTTCGTAGCTGCAGCGTGAGAACTCAGTAAAGAAAAAGATCAGCAACAGAAGGAACGAATGGAAAGGACAGGACTTAATTATCAAAACAACTGTCTCTACTAAAGGATACAACATCAACCTGCCTACACCGTGCACAAAACACCTGAACCATAAGTGAAGGCAAGGAGTCATCAGTAAGAGCACTGTTTCTGAGCTTTCACTCCCCGCAGACAGTACAGACAACTTTGTCAAACAGCACACTCACACCACTAGGTTTGACCATGCGCAACTCCAATTAATGCCTTCGGTCACTGACTCTGAGTGACGACGACTTAAACCCAGTGACAAGCCACTCGATGAACGACATCGTTTTTGGACGCCAGATCAACACCTGTCCACTTCGCACTCTACACCAGTCGGTCTAGGCATCGGCAAAAAGTGCGCAGTGCAGCAGACGAATATCTCTCGTTCCTGGTACATTGCCTAAATATCTACGTTTGTCTAAACCTAAAAACTGAACAAGGGAACTCACATGATACTCAGTGTAAAATACGTGCTTTCTAACTTCACTGTCGCTTATTCGTTGGTGCCACCCGATATGAGCGATCGAACGCAGACATCGGATGGCCAAATACCTGGAGACGGTTCACGTCTTCTACTCTGAGCGGCCAGGTTTCGCAGATGTACAGTAACACAGCAGCCTTGTATATACGACTCTTAAAATTCGGGTGTCCGGGGTGCCCTAGGGTAATCAACGCCGCTTAACCACAGCAGTCTCGCGCAAGCACTTTGTAATTAGCCTCTGACATTGCATGTGTAGCCTGAAAGTTATCAAACAACAGCATAACCAAACGCAGTCTTCCAATAGGTAGAAAGTTCACGCCAACATCTTGGGTGCCGCGGACGGTATTCCATTAGTTCGTTTATAAAAAAATTAAACAAAAACTGTGAAAGTGGATAGGTTTGACGTAAGCCGCTTCTAGTACCAAAGTCGATGAAGAAACAGTTCGCAGTAAATTTTAAAGAGTTGAAGTACAGGAATAAAATGTTGACAATGTGTTAACGTATTTGCTCAGTAAAACTTTGCGTTTAAGGGGTTCTAAAAGCGAAGGCCGATCCGCTGAGTCGAAAGGTATACGTGACGTTGCTCAATAATTTGGCGAATGATGGAAATTTAACCCATACACCCTCATCCAGGACGAAACCTTGCCTGTCCTTCCATAATGTCTAACCCTGGACTGCAGTGGATCCACGAAGTATAACGGATGCATAACCCTAGCAGCCTGACAGATAGCGGCGGTCGTACAGTCACCCGAAGTGTGCAACAAGTGGCGATTAGACAGAGCAGGTGTTGTCAGTTCGATATGTCGACTACCGTCCAGGATTCCAGTCTCTGAAATGCAAGACATCCACAGCCAATAAGTATGACGTCTGCATAGGAGTGACCTATTGACCGACCTGTTTCAGAGTAGGAATGTTGAGAACATCCATATGAATTCGCATACAAACCCTGAACAAGGAAGCTGGGTGCCAAGAAGTAGGACGTACTGGGACAGTGTTACTACGATAGGCTATATTTGGTGTGGAGTCTGTACGGCAATCACTAGAAATGCAGATCGCGATGGTCCCGAGAGCCTAATCGGATAGGATAGTGGAGGGAAGGTGTAGTAGCAACATTGTTTAGCTATTCACCTCACCGCATGTGACAGATAGGGTGACCTGGTGAACTGCGAGCCGACTGATGCAGTACGTAATTATTGTTGCGGAAATTCATGGATGTATGCGGGTTGAGTAATTGCTAGGACGCCCGGACATAGACGGCAGAACGATTGGGATTCCCCGACCAAACACTTCGCCTCAAAAGTCTTTGTCGCAAAGCAACGGACGAGTGGTCGTGTACTAGAACTGGTGCTACTTCTTCTGGAAAAAGATGTCAACCATTTTCAACACCCGACCCAGAAGACCACGAGGTGTTGTTCGTCAGGTTTCATCATCATCATCATCATAGACAGCAATACATCAGTGGTTCACACTGATGCTTAACTGCCACACAACCACGAAGAAAAAAACCTATATAGGAAGAAAGAAGAAAAAGAGGAGGGGAAGTGGACCTAACTACTAAAAATAGCTACGTCTATATTCAAACATACAACATCAAGGCGCCTACCTTGCAAACAAACAACCGAGCTGTAAGTGAAAGTAAGGCGTCATCAGCAAGACAGCTTCCTTACGGCTTTCACTGCCCCGCATCATAAGTGCACTCACTTCACAGACAACTCGGCCAAACAACGACAGCATTCACGCCACTGAGCTCGATTAGCCGCCATCTCACCTAACGTCTCAAGCCACCGACTCTGTGAGTCGCGAGGGCCCCAGCCCGGGAGACGAACCCGACCTACAGTGACCAACCCCTTCGTGAACGATTTCATTTGTCTACGCCAGGTCATCATCTGTCCACCTCGCACCTTGCGCCAGTCGGCCGCAGCGTCGGCAAACAGTGCTCGGTGTGGCAAACGACTAGCTGGCATCCTTAGTACATGACCTAACCATCTAAGTCTGTGCAAATGTAGCGACTGAACAAAAGAACTCGTTTGACAATCAGTGCCAAACACCCGCTTCCTAACCTCCTCGTTGCTTACTCGCTGGTGCCACCCGATACGAGCGATTGAACGCAGACATCGGTGGTCAAATACCTGGAGACGGTTCACGTCCTCTACCCTGAGCGGCCAGGTTTCGCTGCCGTAAAGTAATACAGCCCTCACTGTTGTTCTGATATACGCGACCCTTAAGCTTCAGAGAAATACCTCTCTGTCGCCATAGGTGTCTTAGATTAGCGAACACCGCCCTAGCCTTGGAAATACGCGCTTCTATTTCATTCCCTACACCTCCGACGCCACCGCTGATGCAGCTTCCCAGGTATACAAACCGGTCAACAATCTCCATGACTTCATTATCTAACATTAAATCTACGTGATCACAACAATCTTGCAGAAGCACTTTGCATTTTGAGGCTGCAAAGCGCATTCCGAAGTACTTAGCAGAACGCGAAATAGCGTTGTTTGTACCGCTTGAAAGTTGTCAAATAGCAACACCTTGTCGTCAGCATAATCAAGATCAGTCAGTCTTCATCAGGTAGGAGGTCCATGCCGGCAGCATTTCAGTGACGCAGATTCATCATCATCATAGACAGCAATACATCAGTGGTTCACACTGATGCTTGACTGCCGTAGACTGTCCTCCATTATTTCGTCTATGACGAAATTGAACAAAAATGGTGAAAGGGGACAGCCTTGACGTACGCCGCTCCTGGTGCTGAAACTGTCAGAGTTCGCCGTAAACCCTAACCTGAGCTGAAGTATGGGAATAAAGCGCCGACAGTATGTTCACATACTTAGTCGGTACACCCCTACGTCTAAGCGACTCTAAAAGTGTAGATCGGTCCACCGAATCAAACGCACCTTTATAGTCGAGGAATACGGCGATTGTTGGCCGGCGGTACACATGACGCTGCTCCAGAATTTGACGAAGGGTAAAAATGTGATCTATACAACCCCGCCCAGGGCGAAACCCTGCCTGTAGTGAGTCGACGAAGTATAATTGATGCTAGAACCCTTGAAATGACTGGGGTCAAACTAATCCCTCTATGGTTTTCGCAAGAGCCCCGGGCTCCTTTCTTAAATATGGGAACTATTATCGAGTGACCCCAGCACGGAGGGATGGTCTCCGTCGTCCACACAAGTTGAAACAACTGAGTCAATGCCTCTACTAACGCCTCTCCACCTTCTTTGAAAAGTGCCGGCACGAGATCATCTGGGCCAGCAGCCCTATTACGATTGAGAGCCGAAAGGCAATTGCGAACCTCAGTCTCAGTGGGTGGTTCCAAATCTACCGACCAGGGTGCTACATCACAAGTTTGTGGCGGCAACACAATAGAAGCAGCAGGCCAACTAAATTGACCCTCAAAGTGTTCCGCCCAACGCTCTAACCTTCTGGACTTATTACAGATTAGTGTACCATCTACCTCGCTGATAGCTTCACTGACCGACGGTCGCCTGGGACCAGTGGCACGGATCAGCTTAAACAGTTTACCGATGTTCCCTGAGGCAAATGCGGTTTCCATTTCCTTAACTTTTTCCACTAACCAAGCCTCACGATCAGCCTTTAGACTACGTTTCAGTTTCCTACGGATATCTCTTCTAGACTTGTTATGTGAACTACCAGAAGGAACCTTCCGTCTGGCTTCCAACAACTCCAGGGATTTCTCTGAAATCCAATGTTTGTTTACCCCATGTACCCCTGTGCCGCATGCTACAGTACCTGCTTTCTGAATGGCCTGTGAGATTTGAGTCCAGCAGCTATTAGGGTCTTCGGAGTGAGTACCACTAAGGCAGCTTTCTAAGCTGGTTTGGTAATTATGCCTAACCGATGGTAAAGCCAGTTTCTCAACAGCTAACCGTTGCTGTCGGTGGGGTCGTTGCCCAGCAAAAGTAAGAACAAAACGGCAACGTACCAACGCATGATCTGAATCCAAGTACGTGCTCCAATAAGAACGACAGTCTTGAATGGAACCCCGCCACCTATAACTAACGGCTATGTGGTCTATCTGAGACCAGGCCTGATTCGGAGAAGGCGGGCGCCAAGTATAGCATTGACGTGCACGATGCCTAAAACCAGTACTGGCTAAAAATAGATTATGCTCAGCGCATAGCTGCAACAATCGCCCACCATTATCTGATCGATGTGATGCTATCCCAAACCTACCACCTAAACGAGATTCGGCTTCACCAAGGCGACCGACCTGGGCATTCATATCTCCGGCCAAAACGACTATGTCAGAGCCACGTGTCGACCGAAGGAGAGTGGCCAGATCCGAGTAAAATGCGTCCTTGACGCCGATTTCACTACAGTCAGTAGGAGCATAAGCAGACAATGAATAAATTTCTGAAAGTTCTTGCGTCTAGAGCTGGTTTTAACAGAACCTGCCAAGCGGACGGCACAAAGTCTACTGTTAACAGGAATCCAATCTACTAATGCGGCTGCGGCCGTCGTGCTGAGGACTATACCTACCCCAGCCTGACCTGTAACAGCGGCTGTGGAGTCACCCGAAGTGTATAACCAGTATCGGGTAGACAATGCGGGTGCTGTTAGTTCCATACGTTGACTACTGTCATGGATTCTAGTCTCCGAGATACAGCAGACATCAACGTGCAACGAGTCTAGCGTTCGTGCGAGAGCGCCTGCTGACCTATCTGTTTTAGCGTGCGAACGTTGAAGGCACCTATATTAATTCGCGTTCTAGGTCTAAGCAAGGGACGAGGGAGGCCTGAAGCTGAAAGGCAAGAGACGGAACTTACCGGCTCAGTGTTACACAGTTAGCTACATCTGTTGTGGGACCTGTAGAGTAATTATCAGAAATGGAGGTCGGGAGGGGCCTGAGAGCTAAATTTGATAGATGTGAGAGATGGGTTAGGGGTCGATGCAAGTAGCAGATCTTCGCCCTATCCACCTGCTGTATGTGCTTAGGCAGATTAGGGCGGACCCGGGTTTTATTGAGCTTGGGCGAGACGGCCGATGCAGAAATGGAATTTACGGTGGTGTTTGTGAAGTTATTGCATTGTGTTTGTGTGTTGGGCTGGAGATTATTCTGCTCAGGTATGCCCAGAATCGTATGTACGAGCGAGGATAACCTGATTAGTTGGTTTGTGTTGGGTTTTGGTGGTGGGCGTCTAGACCGAATTATGCGCGTTTAGTGCAAAAGCTCTTGTTCTGTACCGCAAGGCAAGTGGTTGGGTAGTGGTTTGGATGGCAATGTACCAGAACTGGTACTTTTTCCGGAAAAAGATGCCAACCTTCTTCCAACCCCCAACCTGGAGGACCAGGAGACTGGGTTTGTCAGACCTCTACCCATTGGCCTGCCTGGCATGAGTGACTCTATCGATGTGGTGATCACACCGTCCAGTTTAGCCCAATAGGTCATCGAGATGCGCAAGCCGTCACACCACGTCAAGGTCCAGTCTCGTTGTGACGGCAGGTTTGCATGGATTGAGTGATTCTGCCGGTATGTGCATTACACAACCCAGTTTACCCCAATAGGTGTTATCGAGATACGCCGGCAGTCGCACCGCGTCAAGGTCCAGCTTCGCTGTGACGGAATCGACAACCAAAAAGGGTTTCATTTGTGGACAAGTTTTCGTCCACACTGAGAAAGTGGCGATGTTGCGACGAAGTGCCACTATCAAACTCAAACTTCCGGGTCCCTGAAACAACTGCTTAAAATTCGTCAACATACTTGGATAGTCTCGTAAGTAAAAGTAAAATACTAACGCACAAACGCGATAAGACTGAAGGTTAAAATAAATCCGACACATTGCTTGTGAAAGGGAGAAAAGCCACCACAACCCGTCCAAACAAACAAATAACAGCCAACATTACTTACAGAACACCTGTCAAACAAATGAACTGTAAACACGCAGCTTACCAACAATGGAATTCTAGTGTTTTGACCCTGAGTATTTATGAGGTTTGACGAGAGTACAAGATCGTGTTTTAGTTTAAACACTTGATCGACTAGAATGTACACTTATCAGTAACAGATGCGTCTACTTCATTCGCTCTTTGCTATTTCCGGAAACCCAAAATCTGATAGTTCTTTCATTACGAGCCAGTTATGCCGACCTGACAAGTAGACTGCACACTCTGAGATACGGTTCAGGTGACCTCAACGGAACGGTCAGTTAGTAAGTTCCAGATGGTCCTACGTTTGAAGAAGAAGTGACCCTGGAGCTTAAGTTACTGGTGTAGACAGCGCTTAATAGCAGAACCCACAAAACTCCTTCAGCTGGTATAAGGAAATCAATGGTGTTTATCAACCGTAATTTCCATTTTCAAAAATGTAATGTTTTCTGAAACTGTCCCGTTAGTGATGGAGTCTTAAGGAAATACGTGAATTTATTGAGATCACTGTATATCCCCTCTGTAAGCAGAGTGAGAGTTTAATGTCAACTATCTCGGGTGTTCCGCACTTCTAGTGGTGTTCACAGCGTGTGTTCGATCTTCCTCTTTCTGTTCACTCCTGCCACACAGCAGTTTACAAGATGAGCTTGAGGAATCCAGTGAGTGTGAAGTTGAGTTCTCTACGGGTACAGGATACCAATGTTTTTCATAGCCTCACTGCGGAAAATTTGCAGGCCATGCTGTGTAGTTTGTGTTAAACGTGCTTCGCAACCTTAAAGTGTGAAGCGCCGCTTTAAGGCTGGAGCACTCTTACTTCCAAATTCTTTATTGTAAGCAATCTTCCTGAGACTAGACAGTTTTATGAACTTGGACAGCGCCACCTCGTCGACCTGTAACATTGCTTATGAGATATTGGCGAGGAAAGCTGCTGCCACCACCACCATTTTGTGTCATTTGTGGCGTCGAAAACAGACACGGTTGTCGCTGAAAGTAAGCATATACAATGCTTGCTTAGCTCTATGGTTTGAAAACCCGGTCAGTCCACGACGGAAAAACACCGTTGTGTACGGCCATCGCTGTATCCGTCAGTTAGCTCACATCACGCAGGTGTTCGTTGGAGTGTATTTCGGAGCTCTCGGGGTACGCCACATATTGGTTAGCGATGGTTGACTTAAGTATTCCGTACGCCAGATGTGTCTTCCGCTCCGCGCATCACTTACTACTACCACTAACAGTTCGACAGAACCACGGGGTAGTCAGGCGAGGAACTGGTCACGATATAGGAATACATTAACTATTCTGTTGAATGACTTGGGTCAACATCATCATCATAACAGCCATGAGGCTGACCAAAAGGTACTGTGGCTCGGGCTGCCGCTCACCTAGAAGAAAACGTTACTAAGAAGGTTGAAAATTAATAGAAGTCTAAGCAAAAGAACTAGAAATGGTATGGATGCAGGTACGCCATTGACTGCGACACGCCGCCATCTCGGATAGCGTCTCTAACCAGCGGTTTGAGTGATCACGAGGACCCCATCCAGGCAGGCGACACCTACCCACTTTACTCAGTGGAGCAGTCAGGGTTCTCATATTTCGTGACCACGTTGTCGCTTGACCACCATGTGGTTTCACGATCGCCTCTGATCAGTCCGTTGGGTGGCCTAGGCCTAAGGCAGCTCAAAACCTATAAATACGGTCGCTGTGATAGAGATACTGCTCGTGGTATTTGTGTTCTGTTCTTGTCTTTCTCTATCAGGGGGTCGTAACAGTTGGCGACGGGTACCAATTCTAATCAATGGCGTTAGACGGTGCTGACGTTAAGCTGCTGTTGCAGCAACAGATGAAGCTCATGGAGATGCTTGCCCAACGATTGTCCGATGCGAGTTTGGGCCAACCCGCACAACCTGGTGGTACGCAATCCGTTGACAATTTGGCAACCGGTATCTCCGAGTTCGTTTACGACCCGCATGCGAACGTGACATTCGATTCTTGGTTCCGTCGGTACGACGACCTGTTTCGTGTCGAATTTCTACTTGACTTATCGTTATTTGTGTCAAAATACACAACACGATATACAGGGTCATGAGATGCACATAACTGTGACAGTTGATCGCAACTGTTAGTGCGTCGTCCACAAACACCGAACGTAGCTGTTTATTCTCCAGAGTAAGTCGACCAAGTTAGACGTCCACATTACCAGCAAGCAAAACGATCTTCGAATGCTTAGTTTGACTCAGAAAATCAAGGAGGACATCGTAGTCAGCGTTCAGGATAACAGTTGAACTATTGTCTGTCGGGGTATGTGCACCTATGGCAAACAAACGTCTTTCCGGGCTGTCAACCGGCGCTGACTGAAGTACTAAGTCCGAGGGCATAGAGGCAACTACTCAATGGAATCCAGTTGAGCAAATCCCGCTGTCTTAGAGCTCAGTGATTTACGGACTCCAGTTTGAACAAGGAATTCGACTTCAATCATCGGAGACACTAAGAAAGAACCACTGGTTCACAGCATCAGTGGACAAATTTAAACGAACAACGTTAGGATCGTAAGGGTGTTATTTGGGTGCACAGCACACATTTAGCTACAGGCTAGACAGAGTGCTTAACAAAGTAGCTTGCGGTCTGATATGTGGAACAGTACTGACACTACGCGCTTGAATAGATAAAAATTTTAAACAGGAAGTGAAAACGAGTAGAGAAACGGTAACCTCGGATAATTCCATATAGTTTAGTTAGGAAGAGGGCTGACTTAATGGCCCATAATCCGAGTTGCTGACTCTAAAGTCCGTTTTCAGTGGGGTAACAGGTTTTCTTGGGGAACCCTATAAAAGGGGACTCAACTGGCAACCAGAAGTTTACTTAACCCGAGGGTATAGTGAATGTGACATTATAAAAATCACCTGAAACATGGAAAATATACATCGTGCACTGGCTACAGCAACCGTCCGTGGGGAACAAAAAAACAGCCGATCGATAAAGGATGGACAATGAAGGGGAACAATACTGCTGTTCATAGGACAACTCTATGCAATTATATATATTACGGTGTACAATAATTCTCCCAGAAAAGCACGGATCGAGGATCAAGTGCTCGACAGCCTTTAACGGAGACGTCGTCTGCGACCAACTGTCATATGGTCGACCTGTCTATGGCTGAAGTGCAAAGGAAAGTCTCCAGTTGACACGATGTTTGATCCAACGTCGAAATACGGTACTTAAAATACCGGCCAAGATGCACGTAATGACGGTAATTTTACCATTCCCAATCAGCTGAGCTTCGGCACCATGCATGGCATTCAACCGTTTTTCTCCTGATACAAGACCAAGCTGAGCACTAAAACCGCTCACTAGTTTGATTATGTTTTTGAGCGTCAGGACTGCTTCAAGAAGCTGGCGAAAACGACATAGAATGCATCATTGACAGCAGGTGAACCACTGTTTGGTATGGTGAACGCGTGACGCTTTCTCAAGAAGCAACAAGAGATAACTGATGCTCTTGATCGAACAACGTACAAAACATCGTTCACCAGGATTCAATCGAAGTACTACTCTGCCTTGGAATACTGAGTCCCTCAGTTCGGCGTCACCAGACCATCGGAACAAGAACACCATGCATCGACAGTCCTCTGTAGAGGATCTCAAATAACGTTGTCTGAATGGTGGATCCTCCTCACAGAGGGACAACATATCAAACCCTAAACATGAGACCGCTCATCAAGGCCGTTAGCAGACCTACATGCCGGAGACTGCAGACATTAAAAGCATCAATATTCACCAGCCGACTTGGCTTTAAAAGACAAGCATAGCCCAATCCACTTATGTTCAGAAAGTGAAACTAGTGCACGGCTGTGTGCGGCCGCTGAGCGAAACGGAACTGGCAGTGGGACCGCTAGTTTGGACACATCCATAAAATACGTTATGAGGCCTCGGCGTGTTATAAGGCGTACGAGTTACTCAAAATACGGGCGCGTTCGTCTCGTTAAAACATGTGTACCCGACTGGGATTCTCGAGTCCTGGAAGCAATACAAACAAAGAACACGCAGAAATCAAGCATCGGTGTGAACCACTGACGTATTGTAGTGTGAAGATGATGGTCAAACACAAAAAAACATGACATATGGGTGTGAACGACATTCATTGTGATAAAAAGCGTAGCCCCGAGTCACGCAGTATGAGGGAATGTGTGGGCGATGTTCACAATCGTGGTGGGAATGATTAACCGTTTATGCATTTTACACCTGTACGTTGTGAATAAGGTTCATGATGTTTACCGTATCTTGGATAACGGTGCAGACTCAAAACACTGTGCCAATGGTGGAGTTTATTGGACTTTTTAAAGCCCACCGAACCCCATATATTGTAATACTTGATTTATAATAATTAACTATAATAATTATCATGACTGTAACTATAATTGCAATCATCTAGGAAGTGTGTATTATTTGAGAAGGTGGAAAGCAAAAGACGACACACATTACCCTCTTTACAGTAAATCCTAGGAAACACACTAGCAATTGGAAATATATGCACGATTGGTGAAAAAGCACTTCGCTGGTTTGGAAAAAGTACATTACAATAGGACTACTACGGAATATGGCAGAGTACAAAGCGACGATGGAAACAACTTAGTAGGCTTCTGTGATCGATACACGCTCATTCTAGAACCTAGAATCTACCTCATGCATCACGTGGAATAAACTTCACTCATACGCCTTGACCGTGGCGTCATAACCGTGTGCACACGGTTACGGCGTTGGCTAATGAACACGTTGGCCAACGATGTTAACAACCAGAAACTCACTATGTGATCCATCGGCACTCTGTGCCGTATTTTGAGGTGCGATATATAGATTTTGCAAGAGAATTGTCTGAAAATCAAATCAAAGAAAACCCATGGACTACCTGGCCAAAGGATGGTTTGTTGTGCAGACGTGAACACTGTTCCCCGTGTCGACAAGCTCCAATTTTGAAGTAAAAGGAGCAGTTAACCCTGAAAAATAGTAGACGCTCAACCTGACGAATTACTTGTCCTTTTCAGTGCCGAATATGGAAGCCAAGTATTCCGCCATCACACGCCCTGTCAACAACCACTATGTTCACGGAAGGAGGCAATGTAGCGAAGTCCGCCTAAGTTTCAACAATATAATGTACGAAAACTATGTGAATTGACATGTATATGGACAAATTGGCGAAAGAATTGCTTAAACGGCCTTTCCTCAACTATCACAATTGTTTAAATGGACCATTACAAATCCCGCATTTCAAAATGTTACGTTGAAAATACTTGCGATGGTAACTCGCACGTTGATTCAAATATACCTGCCGTCATTGTCTACTACTAAGCTGCCTTATGGCTGTCCTGTGCATAAATAATAGCAATATTGCCATTATCTGTTACCGAAGAACATGATTAATTTGGTTCCAATTATAATTCAATTCACAGGACAAATGACGGCCAGGGGCCAGAATGTCCAGATTCTTGCGTCGAAAAGTTCGAGGTCTTCAACGCTTCGACTTCAAGTTTTCTGATTTCAACGTGAGGTATCCTCTCGCGACTTCTCTGCAACAGAGGAAAAAAGAGCATCAACTGGAGTATACGCCTACAGAACTGTTGCTTCTACTCGTGAGAAATCACACATACATGAGAACGCTTCAGCTTGCGAACTGAAGATATGCATCCATACTCACCGATGTCCAGCCATATTTGCCATCGTGTAGTCCTAAAATCCACAAACATCAGTCCCCGTCACTATGTGCTGGTTACTAAATCACATACAATGTATCCAGTATTACTACATGTCCAATGCGAGCCAGAACGTACAGAACATCTGCATCCGGGTAATCTTACACACATGAAAGTCGCTGATGCAGTATCATTTTATACGCTGGGACTCAAAGAGTTCGTTCGCAACGAGAATAATTACATACGTATTGAACAAATTAGGTGAAGGGATATAGGATGGGGATGTCATGGTGTCCACAACAGATAGTTATATTTTGTAATTCATTTTTGTACATTGTTGTACATACTGTTTTGTTAACTTCATCTGTACACTTGTTTGAAAGCATCACCATCACTTTTTGAATTTAATCGTCAACAATGATAAAGGGGAGTTACCGCGCACCATCTGTCTTCTTCATTTGCGCGGATTTTTGCGCTGCTGAAATAATCGCACGACCAAATATTTTGGCTCCGCGTGCCGGCTGAGCTGTCGGCGCCCAACGTTCATCAGTCTACGCCGCGCGTGGAACCATCCATCGGTCATCTTCTGAACCTGTTCTCTGGTGCTGTCTTCCTCTCGTGTGGTAGCCTATTGAATTGAGTAGATCTTAAAGTGCCAGTGAGTCGTTTTTATCTCACCGATACGTCTG
>LOND01000770.1:77830-120092 GCA_014220965.1 Paragonimus kellicotti | reverse complement strand
AGAATGTCGCGCATTTTGGAGCAACCACCGGGACTCGGACCATGCTGTTGTGCGTGCCCGTTTTGTTTTGTCATTTGCCCAGAGGGCATGAGCTCGTAAATGCAAAGTAATTAACTGGTATTCGAGCGAGGAGAGGTGTAAAGAACGCTAACCAGAAGGCGCTGGTGAACAAATGGTCCAGTTCGAGTCAGGTGAGGGATCCTAACGAACACTGGGAACAAATTTAAGCAGCTGTGAAAGCTTGCTGTGAAGAGGTATGTCACGAAACAGATGTTCAGTTACGACAGAACTGGATTTCCATCACGTCTATAAACCTCATGAACAAGCCTCGCTCGATCACACCTGCTTCTGAATATAATAACGACCGTCGAGATCTCAAATGCAAGCTGACTAAAAGCTTGCCCAAAGACCGTGAGCAGTACTTGGTCGAACGGATTCTCTCATTCCTGGTGTCGCTCGAATACCAGTTAATTACTTTGCATTTACGAGCGCATGTCCTCTGGGCAAATGACAAAACAAAACGGGCACGCACAACAGCATGGTCCGAGTCCCGGTGGTTGCTCCAAAATGCGCGACATTCTTTGATAGAGTGACGCCACCCATAACTGATTACTATATGATCGAATTTTGTTCATGAATGAGAAGTGCAGAGTGATGTCCATGTAACACAATGCCTCTTCCTGTGTTGGAATGTAGCACTCGAAATACGGAGACCGTAGGATGCGCACGGCTGCAGCAGTCTTTCGAACACCAAGCTTAGTATCTAGGCGCTAATTTTCTGGAGAGACGACCATATTGGGCATTCAAATCGCCCGTTAATATGATGATATCTGAGTATTTAGTGTGTCACAGAAGGTCAACGAAGGCAGCACTGGAGCAGCTGTCCGTTGGAGCTTACGTTCATATGATGAAAACAGCGCACTTTTGATTTGCGTTGACAGACTTTAACCGATGTATTGAGTCTGACAGTGCACAAGTGACTGTTCACTGGGACCCAATCGAGCAAACATTGCTCTGTTCTGGAACTGAGTGCGATTCCCACTCCAGCTGGACCAAGAGATTCAGCTTCGGCATCGCCAAAAACCCTGAGATAAAAGCGCTTGGATCGACAGTTAACATTGATGTACACTCAAGTGAATAACGTTGCAAGGTTCATGGATTTATGTTTTCTATAGTCAACACATATTCAGCTTCTATGTAGAGCAGCTTCCTGACCGACTTGTCCGGTGGTGCGAACATTGATGGCCCCAATTTTTTCCACTTGTCTTGGTGTTTAGAAAACATTTATAGCTCGAAGTCACGAAAAACACATAAAACTTGTTGGGCTAAAAGGCAAGAAAAATTCGTGTTGAGTTAGTAATGTGACTGTCGGAAGAGGGATAATTTCTGATACTACTCGGTCGTTCATGTTATGGAAGTTAGTTGACTTGGTGAATCCCCCCGAGTCTCCTCCTCAAAAGTCTGACCTGCGAGACAACAGGATACAGGGTTTCCTTGGGGGACCCTGCCCATAGCCAGTAGTTCGACTCAGGAGTTCGACACTTGTTGTTACGTAGCTTGCCAAGTCCGGGGGTGCAATGAATTAGACGTTTATGTGTGACTCTGACCACTGCAGTCTACGATGGATATATTCCATGCTACATCGAGCTTATGAAGAATATCGAATTTTTTGCGGCCGTATTTGATAGTACACTGGCGGTCACGGTCAACCGTTTGGTGATCCGATTTCTCTATTTCGAGGGTACCTTTTCTAATTCCTTTATCCTTCATTGAGAAGACAGCAGTACCAAACTATAAAAAAGCGATTCTGGTTTGTACTCATAGGATCGTGCTCCACTGCTTAAGTATTCATGCGCAGTCAGTAAAGCGACACAATCCTATGAGTGCATCTAGTTTGCGTGTGACTGCTCTCCTTTGGCCCATCTGTCAAGGTTGCACCCGGTGAGACTAAGTCATAGTCGGCATTGTCCTCCGGATCGATGCAGTACGCAAGTGTGACCAAGTCAAGATAGTAGAATTGGTCAGGGTTATCGCAGCGACAATAACGTCAGACGACAAAATTCATGCAGATGGTAAACGTTCGCAGTTACTCGTTTTAACTGGGCTCACTTCTAAGTGTGTGCACGTAGGTATCATTGTAAACGGTCTGGCTGTCATTAGATTAAGGCGTTTTCCGTTTGCATCATTTGACAGGATTGTGATTTTGTTTCTTTTACCTTCTAGAACGGCCTTGTCTTATTTTTATCGATTTGAAATTTTTCTGCGGACCACCTAAGTACTGAAGGTTCCATGTTACATGTCATCCTTGCACGCTGCCAAGGTCCGCTGTTGCAGCATTGCCATCAACGTGAGTCATTTCCCTAATCTTTTGTTGTAAAACTTGTTAATGATGTGTTACACATTTTCATGAACCCCTGGCCATTCGTCCGCGCTAGGTGTCAGTTAGTACGATCATTTGTGGAATAACGCGCCAGGTTGGTTTTCCATCTGGTCCTGTTGATTTTACCTACGGTGTGTAACCATTCTTCAATTCGAAAGCGTTGTTCGTAGAACCGGTGCCTCGGTAAACAGATTTACTGGCCTGATGTACGCCAGCTGTCAGTTTCTGTTGCAGTCCTGCTACATCTTCGTGGCTGGTTCTCATGAAATTGGTGCGGGTCTTCTACTACTTGTGACTGACTGTTAAAATTCACGGAAGTTCGTTCAATTTCTGACTCTTGCGGCCGTAACCAGTGTGATGCGGCTAAACCAAAAGTGTCACCTATTTTATTGCGTAATGTGATGATCACACAGATGTAAAGTAGTTGACTCAATCACACGGCTACCTCGTATGTTTCTGTTTCCTCTTAATTCTACCATACTCATTTCCTTCATGATATATCCGGCCAAACTGGAACGCACGCCGTATGGTATGTCAATTGATTCAGTTCTATGTTGTCCAACAGACTGGATTTATACAGTAAGCCTTTCAGAAGTTATCGTTTGCTAGCTGATGGGCCTAGGATTTGAGATGGACAAAAGCTGACCTGATATAGAGGAATGAAGTTTGTTTCCAGTTGGTTAGCCACTGTACGTCGAGTTAAAGTTCCCCAAGCTTTTGATGCTTGTGATCCTGCACATCAAGTTAGATACTTGTTTGCTCGGTTAACTGTTGCGAATGCTACCGTTGTTTGACTGGACTGCGTGTACGATAACGACAGTTATTTGTCTCAGCCTTTGACTCGCGGTACCATGTGTAAGGCAGTTCTCACGGTTTGTTCGAAGTAGTGACCACCTTTCAGTGACAAATGGGTTTTCGTATCGTTTGTACCAAGTCTCGAAGGAGGCATCAGTTTATAGGTCGTACAGTGAATTAGATATTTTCCTGGTCGGGTTGTCCACGGACATCGAATCAGTAAAAGCGGACGACCCGGACGCGACAAAGCGGTAGGCTAGCATTTCCATCATCTGCTTGAGATCAGACTCGGCAGACATACTTCAGATGGAGACCATGAGAAATCGATAATCCCTGACGCCAGTGTGTTAAGACCCGCGTCGTGAACGAAAACTTGAAGTAACTAGCACGCGAATTTACTATACGCGAATCGCTAACACGTAATACGGAACCTAATGATATTTAAAAGTCTATAAGAACGTGGCAGACTTTGACCTTCAATCGAGAGTGTGTTTACTTTCAACCAAATAGTAACACAGCAGACCAGCATGTGCGTATATGTAGATTCTGGCCCCTCCTGGAGATTTCCCCCTAATAGATGCAGTAATAGCCGAGTCGTCCAATCAAAAGATAAAGGTTAAACATGTACCAAAATCGGGTTTGGGTGTGCTAAGACGAAAAAGATTATATTCGAAGTCGCAAAAAATTTGAACCCATCTTAAAAATAAGTTTTTTGTTGTTGAGAAAATGGACTTTCCAAGAAGGTGTAGAGAAATACAGAAACAAATCGAATCCTTGGTAAAACTGGGTGATTACTGAAATGCCGGTTTGTGATGATTTTACAATAAACTAACCTGATTACATTCTTTTTAATCTGCCGCATTGACTTACTCGTCATATCCGGGATTGTTGTCTTGCTCACTTCTACGTTGTTAGTCTCGTTTATTGTTCTCAGTCGTGCTGTCACTAAAACGTCTGTTAGCCCACAGATATCTAATATGAAAGGAGTTACGCGACTCTGAAGCTTAAACTCCAATACATACGATAATACGAAAGTGTGTGTGGGGGGGATGGGGTAAATGGATACAATGGCAGATACACATGATTGACCAATAACGTGTTCTGCAGCCAGTACTGCAAGAAGGTTTGTATGAAAGATTTTCCTGTTCACGGTAAATGAAACAATTGGTTTCCTTCTATGATAAGCAGTACTTTTCGTTTCTTGTCGACTGCTACAACAGTGTATTTGTTTCGTAGTAAACGATTTGAGTATTTGCCGGATAACTGAAATGCTTCAACGACGAGCATGCGTTCATCTTGTTGTAAACCATCGAAAAAATACGCTGGTTCGTCCACGATACAATAATGCGCTTGACAGAAATCGGATTTTTCTCCTTGTTATAATTAACACGGAAAACCTTGGTCCCGAAAATAACGCGACTGTCCCCGTAATTGCTCTCAAGACAAACCAAAAGCCGGGCGCGAAAACAGCTTTGTTCCGCTTGAAAAGCGTGTGCGACAAGGAGAAAATTTTAAGGTATTTGTTTCGGTTCACAGCGACCTTGAAGCGTTCTCGAATCAGATGATCGATGGGCGATCATCGAAAATAGTAGCTGAGGTCACTAATCCACCAATAAACATGGCAAAGTAAAGACCGAACGAGTAAAAAATAGCCAAGGTTACCTTTCGGTTGTTCTGGACAGTTCCGCCTATTCTCATTTGCTAAAATCGTTTTCTCAAGGGAGGAGACAGTTTTGGACGGAAAAAAATGGGCTCCCTAACACATCTGTTGATTGTTTCATGTTCTTCAGAACACGGATCTATCTAATTTAAGTTTCCACAGAACCTGTTTAACTTATTTTTGGACACTGTTCTCTACCACTCGGGCTTTTATAATCAAGGACCATGTTAACCCGTTTACGTTGTATATCAGTCGGAAAATCTTCCCGCTGCTAGGCCGCAATGTCAAACGCGACAGAGTTAACTACTAGGAAGTGTGAACTCCCTTGACTGCATGAAGTAGTACGTAGTGGGACTTTTCGTCGGCCAGTTATATACCCAGACATCACAGGCCTTAGCGGATGCTTTTGCACGATGGACCCTGTGAATTTTCTGTCAGTGTTCAACAGCATTCAAGGATGATATCTACATTCATGCCTCATTTCTTTTTTTAAGTGGGGCATATTTCACTCACCAAGTGGTCCTCGCTGTTCATATCCTTAACTAGTATCATTCGTTTTAGTTGCAATTGATTTAGTAGACTTCATTCACGTCCATTTTTTCTTGCTTGTAACATGTGTTTATTTCTACTCGAATGCTTCCTCCGGTTTCATTGTGTAAACTTTTCTTTAGGTTTTCTTCCCTTTCGGTTGGGACATTGCGTCAAAAGTCGAGGAAAACACCGTCCCTCCCTGACATTTCCTCAACACAAGCCAGAGTCACCTGTCTCCTTGAGATTGATAACACGATGCGGCCTTTTCACGTTTCTTTCCGTTAACGCTTTATTTTTTGGATCAGCCACGTGGGGATCTGAACGTTGGCGAGGGAACTCGTCATATTTCAAGCAAGATCGGAACGTTCAGCGGTCGCCTGCCCGTGATTTCTTCAGAAAGGTCAGATTGCTTTTCGTTCCTTTAAGGTTTGTAAATCATTAGGTCCGCGCAGAATGTGAACTGTTTTTAGGCAGACCGTTTAATGCTACGGATGTATATTGGGGTAGGATGTATTGCTCCTTGCGTGAACCTTATCATCCATAGGGATTGTGGCTTTCAATCTTCTGGTTTTTTTTGGCCATCGTAGTTCGCTGCATTCGGTTTTCCTGCGATATTTCGCTAACACTCCATATAGCCGTAAGTTGTACTCATACAAGAGGTTTTTTTCGTTTGTGCAATTTGGTTTTTTTGATATCTTTCTGGACAACTTATTCTCATACTGCTGGTTAAGTTCTGCCTTCAAACGTCATACAAACGTCCACATATGTACTAACACAGTTTTGGGACGGTTCTAATTGTTTTGTGACGTGAGTTTCCGTTGATTTCGGCAGGATCGGCAATGGAGATTTGAAGGAAGAACAGTATTGCGGGTTTTTATTTGTGGTCACTAAGTTTTTGAGTCTTCGAAGGTGCTCGACTTAATTATCTCACTGCAAACAGCTCAAGCAGGTTTAATATTCGCTACGCTGAGCAACAATCATATAGTTTTGTTTGCCTTTGCTGTTCCTTTCTGGAAGTAGACATTAGAAATGTTTTCAACATTTCCAAACCGAACGTTGCCACTTTATACTTGAGGTATGTACGAGTCACGAATTTATTACTGTAATGAATTATTTGTCATAAGAACCAAAAGTATCCACACTTCTTCAGTACGACGCCGTTGAGTTTCTTTCCAATGATTCTGAAGTCGGTGCAGTTGTGCGCGTGCTGTAACCATGTTCATTGCAATATATCATATGTCGACGTAGTTGTACCTTCTATATTGAAGTTATTGTCCGATGGAATTGCTTCACCTTCAGTTTATTAAACGTTTTGGTGTTTGTGTTGTTCATGCCGGCTCTTTTATTAGATTATCCTTAGAGTATCCGGTAGATTTCAGCATATATGTTGACGTATCTGATGTATGGCTTTATATATATATATATATATATATATATATATATATATATATACTCTGGATGCAATGCCAGTAAAATCGTTTCGACCGCAAGGTACGCCTGGCTTGCAATTTTTGTTGTTGCACAGAATCGCTTACAGGCTGTGAAAACATAGGACAACGAACATGTACACTAATTTGCACGGCTGACGTATATCCGGGCATATTGGGCAGCTGTGCATTGTCATTCACGTTGGTGACACGTCCCCCATAGTTGATACACGCGGACCCAACCGTCGCTTCTAGTTCCTGGTATTCCTGACATTGAGACCTGCTTTTTAGTTCCCGAATGTACGCACTGAACAACTCACAAACGAAGGTGCATATTATACCCCAATGTGACTAATGTTTGTTTTTCTCAAATCTGTAGTTCAGAACGACAAGCACACTCCATTGGGGTAACATACGATTTCAAACTTCGCACAACAAATGAAAAAGGAGAAATCCCGGGTTGTGTAAGGACGAGGGTGATGATTAATTTAGAAGCGAATGAATGGACACTGAGTCGCAACAATAACAACGTTGACCTTTTTGCTAAGGCGGACAATTTTCCTATTCAGATTTGTTCGTTTTCCTCTTGACCGTGACCAGAATGACCTACTGAAACAAGCTTTGGTATCAGCACCGTTAATCCCAGAACCTAATTCATACTTCGGTTACCTGGACGCCGTTGTCGACCAGACCCACCACTCACAAACAAAACTCGGCGTGATGAGTGGTGAGTTGGCATCGGTAAGCTTTGTCCCAACCGATAAAACCTGTGTGACGAAGTAATCATGCGCAGTGGTGATCTGAATCTGTCTGCTCTGACGATTCACCATCGAATTTCGTCATGGCTGACAATGTGTTCTCACCTCATGTCACCAGTGTTTTGTAGGAGCTGTTAGCCAAAACTGGACGTTGTGATCATGCTCCAATCGAATAAGCCAGGTTTCGCAACCGTGCATTAGGGCTGCTCGTTTGATGACATTATGTACTCGGCTCTTCACTGAAAACCGAGATATTGTCAATGTTACAGACGACTCAAGTTGATAAACACCATCCGAGATTGAACTTTCTGAGGTGTGTTCTTATCAGGTATCTCACCTGTATTGATGCAGCTACGAAAGTGTACGAGCTTTCCAACTTTCTCCAACGGTTCAACACTAACGATGAAAGCAGGCGCGCAGTCTTTCCAATTCTTCGACAGCGTCTTTCCTCTGGAAGATACAATTTTTTGTCAATCTGACAACCTGGAACCTGCATTCCGACTAAGACGTTCTGGTTATTTCGTGGACCCTCCCAGATTAGAGCAGTTTCGTCTGCATAATCCTAGTCGCAATGTCTAGCCCCTGAAGGCATATCCAAATCATTATACTGGTAATCTCTTGTAGCGTGCTCTAGGTTCTCTTCCACTGCAGAATTGGATAATCAGGATGGACTGGACAATTTCGTCGTAACCCACTTGAGATGCTGAAGGTTGGCGATAAGCTGTCATAAGTGCCAACTTTGCCCAGGTCTGACCACAAATTACCTTCACGGCATTGACACACTTCTTGGACGTACGTCTTCACAATAGGCAGTCCCAGAACGCATCTCTGTCAACTGACCCAGAGGCCCCTTTTGATGTTTGAAAAGACAACAGTTATCGGCCTTCTCTGTAAATATCGGTGTTCAAGCTTCCGGCGAATGTGTAGATGCGGTCAGTTCGGCCACTTCCTAGGAGAAAACCAGTATGCTCCTCACTGACACTGTTCGCGCATTACGCCTAGTTAATGGAATACAGTTGCAATTAACTTCGACGCGATAGGAATCAGGCTAATCCCTCGGTGATTGGCACAAAAAGTGCATGAGCCTTTTTGGCACAGGCAGTGATGGTAGCTCAACTCTCGTCATTTGGAACGACTTCACTGACCTGAGAATGGAAGGCTGGTGAATAAGCCAGTGAGTATGGGGTATGTCTAAAGAAGTGGTCAACGGTGGGGTTGGTCAGTTGAACTGCCATTAGAACTGCTTTGCCGAACATTCCAAGTGTCGTTACAGATTGTGGATGAGGCTGTCATTGACTTCACAGGTTGCTTTGATAGAACCTGACTTAATATTGTTCGTTGCTGTCGCCCCAATCTCAACAGCGTGTTGTGTACACCGAGTCTGGTAATCCTCTTGTAGCTGTTTCCGGAGCTTCGAGCATTTAGCCTCGTGAACTGAATTATGCCAGCTACTGGATGAATTATTCGGACCAGCGTCAAAATTCCGAGTGATCGCATAGATACCTGGTAATTGGCAGCCTAACTATCAGTAGTGCTCCACCAGTCAGTATGTCATGCATTACATGCGGTGTGTGACACAACGTCGTCCGTTGAGTGGGGTCCAAGACCAAGGATGAACGCGCTTTACTAGGTTCAAGGCGCTTGTGTCTCTGCTAGGTTAGGCTAATCCGTTTGTGCTTGGCGATGAAGTGACCCCCACCAAAACGTAGAACATACTGGCGCATGATCAGAATCCACACGGGTGCTACAGACGATTGACTTACAGTGTTGAAAATAGCCATACCACTGATAGCTGACGGTTATATGGTCAGTCTGTGTCCTTGCTTAATCTGGAAATGATACTCGCTAGGCGGCACATTGACGTTTAGAGCAATGAACGTTGAAACTTGCTAGAGATGCAACAACCATTGTTTTATCGAAAATGACCGTAAAAATACTGATTACCTAAGTCACGCTGTTTAGCACGTAGGCTGACGACGTGAGCTTTCAAGTCTCTAACCCTTACTGTGATTTCTGTGAGCCGCGCGTTGTGCGGATGGTTAACTAGCTGGCGACAGACGTCATCTTTGACTGCGTCTAGAGTACAGTCTGTGGAATCGTATGCCGAAACAATAAATAGATAGGGTATGATAGACGTCTGTCCATGCCTTAACTGTTTCCTCGTGTCTTACAGCGCACAGACAGCTGTTGATAGATATCCGATCCTGTAGGGCGTTCTCTGCGTTAGGGTTATGTCAACACCGGTTTGATCAGTTGTCTGGGCTGCAGCATCTCCAGACCAGCGCTGTATGGAGCAGCCGACGGAGATTGGAAATTGAACATTGTGCCAGAATACGGAAACCGTGTTTAGTTAGGACATCTCATATTGGTGGCGTGGGTCTCCAATGAACGTGCAAGAACTGTCTTCTGGTCCATCTGCAGAGGTGTCCGACTATTAGTGATAGCAAGTCTAACTTATGTATTGGAACAACTGGAGGTGTTTGTCGGTCAGGCAACGGCAACACATTGCTGTTGGACTGTGATCTGCGTTACGATCACCAGATAACTCAAGTCTCATACGTTTCCGGAAGCTTGATCAGCAGGTCATTAAGTAGCAAATAGTTTAACAATTGCGGTGGGATGCGACAAATCGTCGTGATATGGTCGAATGTGACATGAAAGAAACCGGCCGTCTGCACCTCGGCCAAAGAATTGCGGTAGAAACATGAGATCAAATTCACAATTGTTGTGAAGGTAGCATGCTTCCCGGTTGTTCCATCCGAAGCCTTCGATTCAATAGCCTAACAAACAAGGCACCGGAGCGAAGCATGGAATTTGTAGTCCATTGGGGACCGGTGGCAATTGGTAGTTCGGTTTATACGTCCTCCGGATAAATTCCATCCATCTATGTTGTTGAGTGTACCCTTCACGAGGTTGCTGCGGAAGTAGCCCAGTGGTTTGAAGGTTCACTGTGAAAATCGGATCTAGTAAGATAGACCTACCGAACCGGGGAATTCAAGACCGGCAAGATTTGCGACTTATGCTTCCTGTTGCCAGGTCTCGATAACTAGCTTGGTTCATACGTCCCTTAAAAGGGGCCAGTCATTCAAGGTGTTCGTGTATCTTCGTATCCTTTGGAGCCTGTGATTATCACAGTGGTTTGTACGCCTTCACTGGGATTCATCTATAGTTGGTTGAGACTGAAGATATCCGCAAACCTAGCAGTTGGTACGCTGTCCTGGTGCCCATGTGTTCCCTTTGATGCGTTTCAAACCGTTTCGTAGTGGGGCAACATGTGTCATGTAGTACCATCACAGCGGTTGGCTAGGCTGCTAACCGCGAACCCACTACTCCCCAGTAGTACTACCGCTTGTTGTCTCTCGACTGCCTGTTTGTTGGAAGAATCCCACTGAATCCGCCGTTAACCCTTACGTGGAAAGCCGTTCCCCAGTCTGAAACTTGGAGGCGCGCTCGGTATTATTGAACCAGCCATTCCGGTTACCATCGTCACCGATGCTCGTGAGACTGTACTGCAAGATTGTTGTGAGCACGTAGATTCAATGTTAGATAGTGAAGTCGTGGAGATTGTTGACCGGTTTGTATACCTGGGAAGCTGCATCAGCGGTGGCGTCGGAGGTGTAGGGAGTGAAATAGGAGCGCGTACTTCCAAGGCTAGGGCGGTGTTCGCCAATTTGAGACACCTATGGCGACAGAGGTATTTATCTGAAGAGTAAGGGTCGCGTAGTTCAGACAAGTGTAGGCTGTATTATTGTACGGCAGCGAAACCTGGCCGCTCAGAGTAGAGGACGTGAACCGTCTCCAGGTATTCGACCACCGATGTCTGCGTTCAATCGCTCGTATCGGGTGGCACCAGCGAGTAAGCAACGAGGAGGTTAGGAAGCGTGTGTTTGACACTGATTGTCAGACGAGTTCTTTTGTTCAGTCGCTACATTTGCACAAACTTAAATGGTCAGGTCATGTACTTAGGATGCCAGCTAGTCGTTTGCGACACCGAGCACTGTTTGCCGACGCTGCGGCCGACTGTCGCAAGGTTCGAGATGGACAGATGATGACCTGGCGTAGAAATCGTTTACGAAGGGGTTGGCCACTGTAGGTCGGGTTCGTTTCCCGGGCTGGGGCCCTTGCGACTCACAGAGTCAGTGGCTTGAGACGTTAGGTGAGATGGCGGCTAATCGAGCTCAGTGGCGTGAATGCTGTCGTTGTTTGGCTGAGTTGTCTGTGAAGTGAGTGCACTTAATGATGCGGGGCAGTGAAAGCCGTAAGGAAGCTGTCTTGCTGACGACCTCTTACTTTCACTCACAGCTCGGTTGTTTGTTTGCAAGGTGTAGGCGCCTTGATGTTGTAGGGTTGAATATAGACCTAGCTATTTTTTAGTAGTTAGGTCCACTTCCGCCCCCCCCCCTCTGTATTCTTCTTTCTTCCTATATAAGTTTCTTTTTTTCCCTTTGTTCTTCGTGGTTGCGTGGCAGTTACGCAACAGTGTGAACCACTGATGTATTGCTGTCTATGATGTTGATGATGATGATGATGACTGTGCTGTCTGCTAACAAGTAATTGCGCCTAACGTTTTATCAAAAGTTGTATGAAGACCGAAGCCAATGTACAATGGACCCCTTCAACTCTTTTCAGGCACGGCGACATCACACAGGCCAAGTCATCGCTTGTTTTTCGAAACATTTTTCTGTTTTACGCTGTGGATGTTGAAAACGTTAATTATGGCTTCATAACTCTTTTTGAAAACGTCTGATTTTTTTCGGACGTCGCAGACTTCCATATTTGAGACTGTGACAACTGTCCACATTACTTGAAGGCTAATAAAGGTATTGCTAATAGCTTTCTTCAATGCTGTATTTTGTTCTAGTCGCTTATCTGTAACTCTAACCTCCCCCACGTTTCCCTTAATTTTCTGAACCGCTGAAGGGTTAAGTCAGGTTTAATATGCTGTTACAGGTTCCATTAAACTTGTACAAGACTGTATAGTCCAGCATACTAGTGAGTTGTTCTGATTTTGTGGATATTTCTCACGTTTTTAGCAACTCCCGCTCTATCCATGTTTCTGAGTGTGTTTTCCCACCACAGCCTGCTGCATCTTGGAATCAATATGTATGTCCTGCATAGCTTCACACCTTCTCTTATTGGGATTATCGGTTCAGGAGAATTCCTCTCGGTTTTTCTGGGTGGAGGTAAGTTTGGTCATTGCAAAACCTCATGTTATAGCATTTCAGACGCCTGTTCTCATGTTTGAGGTTTTGTCTTAGTCAGTTAATTGTAAAAGTCTGTTTATGCTGGAATTGCAGTCACTGAATGCTGGAAACACTTTAAGCTGGTTGGCTTCCCAGTTTGTCAGCTTCAAATGTGTTCAAGATGATGACGTTTTAAATAATAGTTTTTAAGTTTGAAAAGCTACTGTAATAAGATGTAAGTTTTTGCGGCTATGAACGCCAAACTGGGTAAACCAGTTCATGCTTCGTTGTTTGGTCTTCATGACAAGATTCTTGAACATGTATTGCTGGTGCGGCTGTATTCAGTCGTTGGCTTACTTGTTTTTTATTGACTTCTTATGTTGGTGTATTGGTTGCCGCCTCAAACCATCCTAATTCCTTTGATATTTTTCCTCAGGAATATTCGCTAGCTTTATGAGCCTTCTAAATAAGGCCATATACCGGTCGCCTATTCCTTCTTTGGGAGCTAGTGGTGCGATTTGTGCAGTCCTCGGTGCATTCTGTCTTCTTCAACCGCATGCTCGCCTCTGCTTACCGTTCGTGGTGGATATACTACCTCATTCGTTCAAAGCTGAAAATGCTGCATGGACTCTCCTTTTCTTGGAGCTTTTTGCCGCTTTCATCCTTTCTCGCAGCCCCATCGATCATGCCGCCCATTTTGGTGGCCTACTTTTCGGAATGTAAGTATCGTTTTCAAAATTCCCTCACGTGGATTTTTAACCTCGTTATGTTCACACTCCCAACGTTCGTTTTTTAGATATATCATTTTCGATGAGCGTTTGTTCCACCCATGATAATGGAGTCGTTATTCTAGTTTTTCGCCACAGAGTTTATCAGTACTCCTATCGTCCGACTGGTGGGTTGGACGATGTCATTTGTGATCTCGATTACGTGTTGCTATATATCGCATTCCTCCATGCATTCCAGAATGCCGTTTATGGCCTTCCAACTGGAGACGTTTTCGCGAGACTGGTGGTTGCGCAGGTTGATGTTAAATGGTGTTTACCGGTTTATATACTTGGAAATCGTTATCAACTGTATTGAGTGTGTCCAGCATGTTACGTTGGTCTATGTATCTACAGCTAGAGCGGTCTTAACGAACTTAGTACATCCATTGTGGTAGAGGTCCGTCTCTGTGAAGCTCAAGGAGCGCGTTCGTAACAAAACTGTGAGGACGTAGTTAGTTTACGACTACTAACCATGGCCACCCAGAGTGTTGAATATAAGTCGTCTTAAGTATTCTACTGTGATTATTTAGGTTCGGTCGTGCTCGAAAGGTGGCGTCAGCGGTTGGCAGCCATAGGGATGCTAGCGGATAGGTAATCCATTCTCTTAGTCATCAGGGACGCGTTGATTTGGATGATTTGGACGTGTCATGAAGAGGCCAGCCGTTATTCCGCATGCAACCTACATCCTTTTGTTTGTATTGATAACTACCCGGCCTGATCAGCTTTCTCTATACGCATGGTGTATTTTATACACGCCGGCCTGTCTTCCGTTTCACGGGCATTTTTTCTGTCGTGCTGGATCGATGTCTGTTTGTCCAACCACACCATACTCTGTCGTCGTAGTGGTTTGGCGGTGTGGTGAAAAATGACGACATTCTCCTGCACGCAAATCTAGAGCTTGGTACAGCATTCCCAGAATCGGTTAGAAGTATATCAGCTTATATTGACGGAACTGCCTTGATCGAAAATGACTAGCCAAGTATCCATAACAGGCCATAGCTATTATCGGCAGATCCGTTGATATCGTTAACATTTCAACATTCGACTTCTGCTTCAAAAATTACCGATGGGTTTCCGCGATCGATCTGTCAGTGCAAGACGATATGCTGTTCAACGAGGCTGGACTCGGTATGACGTCTTTCGCATTTCGACTGCATTGAACTACATTGTGATAATCCCACTGACAGTCACTCATGTTGGGCATGTCAGCAGGTAGAGATCTGACAAACTACAATCTCCTAGCCATCCTCGTTGGAGGCTGGAAGAAGATTGGCCTCTTCTGGGAATAGTGCTTGTTTTAGTACACTGTCATCCACCCACTGCTTCGTAGTACGGGTTTTTAAACAAAGGCTTTGGTTGATAGCTTTGATCGTCCTTCTGTCTAGGTCCGGGCGTTCTGGCAGTATCTCAGCCCACATGCAACTGTGAATATTCACATCACCAAACATTCCACGTTGCCTCGGCCACTTTGCAGTGTAAATCGGCTCACCCTATCTGCTGAACACTACATGTTGGTCGGGCAAAAACGTGGCTGTTGCTGACCGCATTCCCACTGTTCTGTCCAGTTTAGCTTTCTGACCCTTCCCAATCCTCACTTTTAGTAATTGCTTTACTTACTCTACTCCACAAAAGATAGTGCTGGTCATTGTATCACTGTGTCGGTGACTCCCATCTTTTGCCACCCAACCTCCGGCCTCGCTCGTTCCTTTCATGGACCTAGAACACGAATAACTATAGGCGCCTTCGGCGTTCACACTCTGAGCCAGATAGGTGCGCAGGTCGCCCTCGGACGGACGTTAGATCTGTCGAACGTTGATGTTTGCTCCAATTCAGAGACCAGGATCCAGGACAGCACGCACTCGTCTACTCGATACTAGCTGTACAATTCATGTGACTACGATCGCCGCTACTGGTTAGGCTGGAGTAGATATAGTCCTCAGCACGACGGCCGCAGCTGCATTGGTAGATTGGTTTCCTTGTTAGCGATAGGCTTTGTGCTGTCCACTTGGCGGTTTCTTTTCAAACTAGCTCTGGAAATCAAGTCTTCAGAAGTCTTCAGTATGCTTGCTTATATTCCAGCTGACTGCAGTGACTTGGCTGTCAGGGATGCCTTTTACTCAGATCTGGTCCTTCCTCTTAAGTCGACAAGTAGGTTGGATGTAGTGATTTTGGCCGGGATTATAAATAGCCAGTTCGGCCGCATTGGTGAGCCTGAGTCTCGTTTACGCGGTAGATATGGATGGGTGTCACATTGTTTTGATAATTATAGGCGGCTGTTGCAAACGTGTGTCGAGCACACGCTATTTCTAGCCAGCACAAGTTGTAGACATTGTGTGCATCATTACTATGTCCGTCGAAACATGAAATATAAGCCGCATTCAACTACCATCGTATTTTTCAAAATATTCCTACGTTTGCTTGCACTGATCCTATCCTATACAGTTATCTGCATTCCGCAGGTGTAATGTATAATAGTTTAAGAGTATCACATTGCATTATGTTCCTATATTTCTCTTTGAGCGTTTCCAAGTTCACCGTCCACAAACAATACGATAAGTAACACCTTAGCTATGGCTATCCAACGTGCGTGAATTGATCTCGTCCAGTCAGTTAGTTTGACATTGACACGCCATACCTCGCGCACGGTACTTGGTTGCTTTCTTGGTATACTGCTTGGCGGTGCACCTCCATCAGGTCACGCATCACAGTAGGCATAGCACTTCCGTCATGTCGGCACTCACACTATGCTCTAGTGCCATTGAGAACTACACCTTGACGCACACACTGAATGGAGTGTTCACTGAAGCGTCCACAAAAGCCTTGCGAGCTTTCACTGAGATGAAAGCACCGACTCTCATCTAACATGAGAATCATTAGCGCTTATTGTCTGCGTATCTTTAACGAGCTCACGGACCTACTAAGTACTCTGTCATCCTGGATTTGGTCGACCTGCTCACTTTGTGCGTTCCATAGATCTGCAGTTCTCAGCACAGGATGTGAAGAAAGCCATATTCAGTCCATACGCAGTCCACGTCAGACTGAAACAAGATTTCGCAAAATGACAACCGTAAATCGTGTCGTTTTTATGCGATTGAATGTTGTCGTCAAAGGACCTCTACCCACGACTCCATATAAACAAATACTTTCTGTAGTTGACGAATATTCAAAGATCTCGTTCGCGTCAGCCAATTAACATCGATCGCTCCCGCCAGCTTTTCTGTTTGGCACGCCATCCTACGCCTACTCTGATAATGAGGATACGTCCTACACGTAGTGACAATCAGAAGGATAACATAATCTACAACTGAAAAGTCAGGTAGAAAGTTTGAAAAGCAGTGTGCGGGTGCACCACACTTGCTTCCAAATCGAAGCTCTTACAATCAGTGAATGAGAAAGCATTTGTTCCGATGCATTTCATTCTATCCGTTCTTCTTTATGTACCACCACAAACACCACTATACAGAAGCGGTTGTTTCCGATACAACCAAACGACCTCAGATGTCTCCGTAACAAACTGGTTAACTGTTCAGGGACCAGTCTTCCTGCAGCGCAACGTTCATCTACCGAAATATGGACCATTACTTAAAGTCAGTTTACAGAATGAAACGTCCATGTGACATTTCCTGATAGTTTAAAAAGGCAAATAATGCGGTCAACCCTTAACATGGAAACCTCCAATACAGAAACAGAATGCAGTTCAAATGCCGAGTTATTTGTACACTTTGTGACGACACATCTCACGATTGTAGAAACTTGTTCTACTCCGAACTACAACCCTGTGAAAATACTTTTGTTAATCCAAATCCGTCATACAGAGTTCGTTCACACAAGCTCATAAATCAAACAGCTTGGAGAAGTTCATGATTCATACTACCATGCTAACTTTCACGTTCATAAACAAAGTGGGAAAGGATGTGATGTGTGCATGTCGACAATCCTTCGCTGTTTATATCACGAAACTCAACACTTTTCACTTTTCTCGTTTTCGCTTTGGCATACAATTACAAAACGAATAAACCCTCAGTCCCATCGTTTCGTCCAACGAATGCTTTGACGAACGTCTTGCAAACGACACAGTTGTTGAGAATGGAAGCGACCGATTATTAATCAGTGATTAACTGGAAATGATTACTGACGAGACAAAAATTCCACCGGCGAATGGCATGGGAAATGCGCCACGATTCTTTCTCAATGACAAAGCAACGACTCTCGTTGGATGTTAGCATAGTAGAGCGTTCACTACAACGGGTGCTGTGTGTTGAGACCACGACAGTTGAATAGAACCTCGTGCTGGTAAAGCAAGGACGTGGACACGGAACATGAATGCACCGACAGTTCCACTGAGTAACGTGGTAGGTTGGGATCCTCGCTACCATTAAAAACGATAGTTAGCAACGCTATACAAGATGGAAATGTGCAATAGTAATGGCTGAGTCTGCACTCACACCGTTGCTAGTTCTTTAGCTTAACATTGGTTTGTCATGTTATATCCTTTCTGGTAAACCCTTCTCCTACAGGGCCGTTCCACATCCTGTTGGTGAGCAGTGGTCCGAATTACACTTTGTGGTCAGGCTCAAGGCTGTTACGGGTGAATGAATGGAGAAAAATGTCATCGATAAACTGTTATCCCGAAAAATCAGTAGAAACTGACAACGTGAAGAGCTAGCGCAGTGAGCCAGTTCAAACGGTTTGAAAGAAAGATACAACCTTGTTTCTGTAGTTCCAAGTAGAGCACCATACAAATGCATCAAACACAAATGAAGTGTGCCGTGACTGTCGCGGATCAAATCGTCGTCATCATCACCGTCAGTGCAACGGCTTTGAGCCTGCCCAGTTGTGCATGGTTCAAACTACGAAAGAATCAGTTCAAGATAACTGTGAACGCAGTTTACCTCACTCATTGTCCACCATTTCACGTGCTGCTGCAGTGGAATTTACGTAAGTGGAGCAAGTCGATAACCACCACAGCGAGGAGCAGAACACGTCGCGAAATGATTAAAACAGAAGATTACACGAAAACTCAAACCGGTGGCGCTGCTGCTCGAAATCACACATTATCGACCGTATATTTCATGACAACAGGTCACCAGTTGAGCCATTCAAAATGTTGTCCCACTAGTGGGACCCGAAGCTACTAGCTTTTAGCCAGGCTATGTTGACCGGAACAAATCAGCCTGTACTGTGTGCGCAGGGGTGATTGCAGCAACCCATCAGTTTACAGTGGTGTTGAGATAATATTTGGTGTAATTGTATGCGGGTCCACTGTCAGTCATACATAAACTGCACGTTTCACGTTCGCGATCGTTGAGAGCAAGCAAAATATTAACATACCGCTAAATATACGTTCCTTCTCCAATTAATGAAGTGCCGGATGAGCGGTTCGTAAATAGTCCAAGAATACTTTGTTTGGGGATTGACGCCTATCAGAGAACGCAGTTCATAAGGAGGCTTCACAAGATTAGGGTCGAGTGGAATACTACTAATCAAAAGTTGAAAGCAAAGAAATTTGATCTCCTTCAATGTGATGATACTTTCAGCTCCGATTGCAACTGAGACCATGTTGATTATCCACGTTTAGGACATGTATGAGTTTTTGATAAATGGATTGAGAATAACACAACGTTATGAGCAAGTTGTAGTCGAAAATTTCGATTACAACACTCCTGAGGAAGGCCACCCGAGGTGGTTGAAACGTGGAGTATTACAACTTGCTCATAACGTTGTGTTATTCTCAATCCATTTATCAATAACATGTTAAACACGACGCCTAACTGTTTGACTTCATTCGTACTAAATTTGGTGCGGATACCTTACATGTATGAGTTTACTTGTCCCTTCCAATATAGTGTTAAGCTGTCTACATAAACAAAGGGATCTTCGAGATTTCACATGGCGATAGGACGGCCAATTGTTCAAAAATAATAGGCTACTTCGTTGGTAAAATTGAAAGGTTTATGACAGAACTGGTAGAGGCCGACACCGGGTTCGAACGACGTAAGAAGTTCTCAGCCTTCCGATGGGAGTTTGAAGGTTTGAAGGTTGTAGGTTTGGAGTTTGAAGGATGTGCTCTTCAAATCTGGAACGCTAGGCGTATCACACACTGTTATTTAATTTATTGACCTCGGGAACAGCAAAAGTACGAACAGTGAATTTGTTCACAGTCTGATGGTAGTTCACGACCGTTCGTTTACCTTTTGTCGTTGGAAGTAACTAAAACTCAAGCACGCCGTGGCAAGTTCAAGACTAGAATATTTCATATCGGAGTTAACGTGATCCCATAAGTATAAACTTCGCATCTACCAAACTATGGCATTGAAATTTATTTGCCACAAGCTCACAGAATATGGAAGGGTAACGGCGACCCAAGCTGCGCCAGCGATATGGTGGCTGATACGAATGTGGATTAATTCACTGGAAGGAATATTGAGAGCTTTACGGAATCCGAGGAAGATGAACATCTGTACATAGATAGGAGTGTATTGACAATTAGGTCCAATGACACCCTGACATCCGATAAGTAATATGGACGAGACAACGTCCTCGAATACCAGTGGATAAAGAACTGAAGGTCGTCGTTAGCCGATAACGATATGTGGATTTTCCACCAAGTCCTTTAAGAGTCACCTGGCTTTGTGAGTTTTCATTATCCACCAAGTTACGTTAACGTTCAAACAGACAACAGATCTCGAATGGCGCGAGGGGGTCATGGCCGTAATAGCAATGAAAATGGGGCACGGGATACAGTAAGCACAACAGGCTCTCGTCACCATCATCATCAACATCATAGACAGCAATACATCAGTGGTTCACACTGTTGCGTAACTGCCACGCAACCACGAAGAACAAAGGGAAAAAAAGAAACTTATATAGGAAGAAAGAAGAATACAGAGGGGGGGGGCGGAGGTGGACCTAACTACTAAAAAATAGCTAGGTCTATATTCAAGCGTCAAACATCAAGGCGCCTACACCTTCAAACAAACAACCGAGCTGTGAGTGAAAGTAAGAGGTCGTCAGCAAGACAGCTTCCTTACGGCTTTCACCTGCCCCGCATCATTAAGTGCACTCACTTCACAGACAACTCAGCCAACAACGACAGCATTCACGCCACTGAGCTCGATTAGCCGCCATCTCACCTAACGTCTCAAGCCACTGACTCTGTGAGTCGCAAGGGCCCCAGCCCGGGAAACGAACCCGACCTACAGTGGCCAACCCCTTCGTAAACGATTTCTACGCCAGGTCATCATCTGTCCATCTCGTACCTTGCGACAGTCGGCCGCAGCGTCGGCAAACAGTGCTCGGTGTAGCAAACGACTAGCTGGCATCCTCAGTACATGACCTGACCATCTAAGTTTGTGCAAATGTAGCGACTGAACAAAAGAACTCGTCTGACAATCAGTGTCAAACACACGCTTCCTAATCTCCTCGTTGCTTACTCGCTGGTGCCACCCGATATGTGCGACTGAACGCAGACATCGGCGGTCGAATATCTGGAGATTTAATGTTAAATAATGAAGTCATGGAGGGTGTTGACCGGTTTGTGTACTTGAAAAGCTGCAGCAGCGACGGCGGTGAAGGTGTAGGAAACGAAATAGAAGCGCGTATTTCCAAGGCTAGGGCGGTGTTTGCTAATCTGAGACACCATCACCCTGCATGGGATGCTGGTGAGGCTGATCGCCCGATAACTAGCAGGAGAGTGACGATCGTCTGCCTTACCCAGCCAGCAAAACCTATCAAATTACTTAGGTAATTTCTAAAAATTATCCTGTAATTTGATTTGGCAATTTCAAGGGTAATGGTCCGAAATTACCCTAAAAATTACCCTATGGGTAATTCACCCCACAAATTACGCATTTTTTATATTTCGATTGTTTCCTTTTATTCCCACGGAAATACAAACAAACTTTGCTTGCCGTTTACGCACTGACTTATGTACATATTCCTTCGTAGTAATACTGCACAATAAGCCGAACGGTCGCAAACGGCGCTCAAAAGAAACAAGCTTCATGGTTATCTTCGAAATTCGGTAATTCCCTTAATTAAAAAAATTGTATAAAGCAAACGGATAGGAAACCACATGGAGCTTCTATCAACATAAGTCAATTGCTACTGCAAATACCTCAAACACTAACCAACCAAGGCGGCTATTACAACATGCTATGGTGTTCACGGTCATTCATCCATGTTTATAAATGAAAACAGCTGGGGGTTCATGAGTTTATATTTTACGCTTTGGTTTACTACACATTTCTGGAGGTGGGCGGTGATTCCGGCTGCTACTCTTGATTGATAACCTGAAAACAAGACTATTGTTAGTACAGTACCTGCTTCAGACGGCTGAGAATACAAACAGGGTAGTAATATCACTGTAGTCTTTAATTTACTTACGGATGTCCGCACATGTCCTCCGTTGGCACGGAGCGATGATTTTAATCTGGAACAACGATATTGTACCCCGTGTATGTCATTTTCCCGAACCTATAATCCACACGAACGGCATCTGGCAGGCGGTATTACAAACAGGCAGGAACAATGGGTTACCACGCATAACAAAGTAGACTGATTTACTCGAAATCCCAGTTTTTCCGTGCATTCCAAGTAGGTTGCACTCGGATGCGGAAGTCATCAAGATAACTCCGGTCAGTATGTGACGAACCGCTTCGCTACAGGATCGCCCACCGTCAGTTAACAGCAAGCGCATCTGAGAACAAAATATGATTCATAATGGTCATTTACCAGTTTGCCCCGTGTGTCGTTGTCCCGCAGTTTCCCTTCTAACTGCATCAGTTCGATCTCTGATGTCAGTGGCAACCGGAAATCCGTACAGGAAACTGCAATCTCCACACCTTCCGCGTGCCGCTTCCGACTCTGTGCAGTCAAGAAGTCCAACTTGCATTCGACACGCTTCAAGCCAATACCAAGCTGGCGCCCCGTTTGCACAATATAATCCAGACGTTCATCTGTACCTGTGGATGTAGGTGATATTGAAGAACGGACAGAAATGTGATCAATTTTAATTGAAAGCAACAGAAATAATTTAGTGCATGTATGCGTATAACTTATGACTTAAAAATGCGGTTTTTGTGGGTGTATGAAGCTGCAAACTGTCAAGATGGAGCAAAACTGAAAAACTATAACCTTACAGAACGTATACTTGTATGATTGCGTATTGTCCGAATGAAATACGAAACAAACGGATTCAGCGATTGATACACGGGTTCGAGGTTGGGGACCCAATTCACCCGGATCCAGTCGGTTTGTCCGTTTCGATATCAACGGTTTTCTGTTGACCTGAGAGGCAGTCATTGAAAACTGGGTGTAGCGCCGCTCTTGGGGGTTACAGAGAATACCGAGAACAGTAAAAATACTCTTCTAATAGAGAAGAACAAAATACTAATTTTCAAGCTGGTGTATACGACTTGATTAGCATACTCAAGCAGTGATCGTATGTAGACCCCGTAGAGCGACTGAAAGGCATGCCTGTCTATGCGGGGAAATGCTCTTTTTATCATCCCAAGAGTCCTAAATCCCTTTTTTGCGGCCATCTGATGGTGATAAGAAAAAGATAAACCGGTCGACAGCCAAATCCCTAGGTCTTTTTTGAGGTCTACTTTCGCGATATCTTTTACACTTTGTGTACCATGTATCACGAATAGGTTTCCGGAGTCTCCTCCGAGCGACATATGTGCACACTTGCTGTCGTTTAGAGGGAGACTTCAGTCATCTGACCAGCACTTAATACGGTCAAGGTCAATCTGTAATGCACTGCGATCACAAGCATTCCAGATTTTTAATTCGTCAGCATAAAGGAGGGCGTTGCTAGAAATAAGAGGAAGATCGTTGATATATATTAAGAACAATACGGACCGAGTACGGATCCTTGAGGAACTCAGCGGAGAACAAGGAGAAGAAAGGTCCGATCCGGTTTTTATTCTGAAAGTCCTGTTGCAAGAAGATGTCAATCCAGCGGAGAACCTCACCTTGGATGCCAAAGCCTCTAGTTTATGTACAAGGGGACCGTGTGGGACACGGTCAAAAGCTTTGGCAAAGTCGAAGAAGCATCCGAGATATGGCCATTGTCTTTGGCGTCTGTCAGGCTATCCATAAGATTAGCATATGTTATGCATGACCGGTCGGGAAGGAAGCCATGCTGGGTAGAGGAGAAAAGATTATTGGAGAAGCGCCTAAGTATGGCGCGTTTTAAAAGACGTTCCATTACCTTGCACGGGATGCTGGTGAGGCTGATCGGCCGGTAACTAGCAGGAGAGTGACGATCGTCTGCCTTAAAAATAGGTGTGACAATGGCTTCTTTCCATGCCCCCGGAAGAGTGCTGGTCCGAAGTGTCTGTTTAAACAGACCATGGAGGGGCATCGCCAAACCAAGGGCCGCTTTTTTGAGGATCAGAGGATGGATGGCGTCTGGTCCCATTGCACTATAAGGATTGATTTTAAGCGAGAGATCCTGAACGTCGAGCACAGGGAATTCAGCTGTTAGGAGTGGGCATTGGAAATTTCTCCACGGGAGAATCGAATGCCAGTTTGGCGGGACCACATTGTAGACTGCTGAATAATATTCTCTGAACGTCTCAGCAACCACCTGGGGGTTGGAGAAGGTTTCCCCGTCGGGAAGCCGCAGCGAAAGCATCGAGGGCTTCGTTTTTCCCTGGCGGCGCATGTACCTGAGGAGAAAAATTCTTATTCTCGCGGGATACTAGTAGAATCTTTGACTGTATCCGTTGGGTGTGTTGACGGATTTCCCGCCTGCACCTGTTTCGTACGGAGCGGAAGGCGTTTAGATCCTCCGGCTTGCCCGTTAGCTTTTGCTTAGAGAATAGACGGGAGCGTCGATCAAGAAGACGACGTAAGTTCCGCGGAAGCGGTGGGCGAGAGAACTTCCATAGTTTACGAGGAATAAATGCCTCATCAGCCTCGTGAATGGCGGCTTTAAACGTAAGGTAGTTCGAATCTACAGAATTAGACACAAGATTGAGTGTACTCGAGAATGTTTTTAGTGCGCTGAAGTCAGCCATCTGGAAATTTTCGGATGAAGTCCTTGTTGCGGCATTTTGGAGCCAGTAACAGATAAAATCAAAAGCTAGTAGCATGTGGTCACTGTGTCATAGCGGTGGTTTGATGACCACTCTATCTACCGGAGGAGGTTCATTTGTGATAACCAGATCAAGCAATGAGGGTATCTGTCCTGGACTGTGCCGTGTAAAAAGTTCGATATGCTGTGCCCAAGTTTCTCATGGATAAACAATGCCAGGGATTTCGAAAATCCGCAGGCTGTCCTCTTGAGAAACAGCTATAAAGCTGAGTTTGGGTGCGTTGAAGTCACCCATAATGAGAAGATGGGAGAAAAGTTGTGTGGACGAGAGACTGTCTAGGGCTGTAAGTATGTCCTCGTCGTCGGATGCGCTGCACGACGGCGATCGGTAAATGACACCGAAAAGGAGCGCGTCACAACTACGAAGTTGGAGTTTGAACCACAGTCCGTCGCATTTCTCTGGAAAGATAAATTTTCCTATGACAGTTGGCAGCGGGAGCTTCTGGCTCAGAAAAAGACAGCACAGCCTCCTGTGTGTCCACGAGAGGAGGCAGGGGTCCAATGTACTCGGATCCAGTCGGTTTTTCTTGCTCAACGGCAAGCGGGATTCGGTTGATCTGAAATGCAATCACTGAAAACAGGGTGTCGCACAGCTCTTAGGGTTTACAGTAAATCCAAGAACAGAGTAAGGTTACATGAATAATTGATTTTTTCGTAAATGAGAATCAAGTAATGCTTTAAAGCGATCTCTAGAAGTGCTACTAACGACCTCAGAGGGAAGGCTGTTCCAAAGGCTAATAACCCTGTAAAAGAACTGCTGCCTATAGGCAGCCATAATAATACAAATTTTATAGGTAAGTTTGAAACTCTAGATCTTTGTAAATAATCGAGATAGAGCAGAAGCGAAACAAAAAATCATACAGTATCCTTTCTAAGCAAGCTCCACTACCACTTCTTTAATCATAAATAGTGGCTTACGTATCGTTAAGCTACTATTGTGTACAAGCGTCCAGCATTTTTCTGTCACCACCTTAATATGATAAACCGTGCATACATGTATGAAGTTAGTTAGTTAACATACGTGAATCCTTCGTATCTCTGGAAAAGCTACGGGCAGCCTAATTGCCCTAGTTCAGCCTGTTAGAGAGATGAACATTGAAACCCAAAAATCGCCAATGTTGACATGAGAAATATTCAAATTGGCGCGGAACAATTATTAAAGTCGACATAAACAACAACGAGATATATCACCATTAGTCGAACATATGCGATTGCTGCGGTTCATAAAAACATTTCTATCGAGTTAATTTTGAAATAGCTCCATTGTTTGCCGCCTGTGGGACGTTTTAGCTGAGTGTCCCAAATGGGACGGATATAGGACACTCAGGGGACGGTCAACCGTCCTATGAGCGTCCCATGTGTTGGCTGGGTAAGGAAGGTCCCAGAACGAAGCTCCAAAAGCTCCCTGTTGTGTCCTCGCCGGCCGTCATCATTCGCTATCATGAAGAACTTTCAACGAGATCTACTCTAAAGAAGAAGTGTGTGTGACTTGAATCACCGCGGAGTCGTCGATATTCAAGTGGATATAGATCAAGAATTTCAAGTAGAGACTCGTACGCGACATTTCTCAAGCCCGCAACTAGTTTGGTAGCCGCGCGCTGGACACGCTCCACAGTTAATATCTTTCTACGGGACGGTATACACGACCTGATTGGCATACTCGAGGAACGGTCTTGTATGAACTCCGTAGAGCGTCTGAGATGCACTCTGGTCTATGCGGGGGAAAGTGTGCTTGATCATCCTTAGAACGGCAAATCTCTTTCTTGCTGCCATCTCATGGTGATACGCGAAAGATAAATTAGACGACAACCAGATGCCCAGATCTTTCCTTAGATCGATTTTCAACACCTAACAACACAATCGTTATTACACGGCATAGGTGCCAACAGCGGAAACTGAGAGGGAACAACCCAGTCACGGCCAACCAATTGAACGGATTTTGAAGCGGCGCCAGCAGGCCATTAGAAATTTGGGCCGCCATATGAACGAATCACGCATCATGGAGCACATTGTAATTATAGAAGAGAATGTGACACCCTCCGGAAATTCTGTTCACAACCCAGATTTGCTGTTCGGGCTAACTCTAATAGTCTTGATACACCACGCCGGGAAAATGGGTTATTTTTGGGGTAAGTTCGCCAGCAAATTACCGTACCAGAGGGTCATTTGTGCTGGCTGTGTTAAATGTAGGTTTGACAATGGCTTTCTTTCCATGCCTCCGGGAGAATGCTGGTCGAAAATGTTTGTCTAAACAGACCTCAGAGAGATACCTACAAACTAAGGGCCGCCTTGTAAATCAGAAGATGGATCCCGTCTGGGCCCATTGCACTATAGGGATTGATATTAAGCAAGAGGTCCTGGATGTCCAGCACAAAGGATTCAACTGTTGGAAGTGGGCATCGGAAATTCCTCCCAAGGAAAATCGGACGCCAGTTTGGCGGAACCACATTGTAAACTGCTGAAAAGCATTCTATGAACACCTCAGTAACCACCAGGGAGTTGGAGAACGATTCGCAGTCGAAAAGCCGCCGGGATGGCGTGAAAGGCTTGGCTTCTCCCTGGCGGCGCATGTACTTGAAGAGTGTTATAACTAAATCCTATTGAACACGAACGCGAGTGACCGACACGAGCAACAACGAACGAATGACGCGATTTGAAAACCACTTACGATTGGCCCCAACACTGTGAACAACTAGAGCCAGTGAGGACACGAACAAAGCGGACTCCGGATAAGCAATATATCTACCCACCAGACGCTTTGCGAATTTACATGAGAAACTGATCTGTATTTATAGAAAATCCCTGACCTTGTGGCGGCGTGAGCGCGCGAAATAATATTTGAATCCCACGCCGGTGCATATCTCGGTAACGGCTTACGATATCTGATTTCTGACAACAGAATCGCGTTCTTCGGGTGAGGTTCATCCCAACCCTAACAAAGAGAAAATGCTTATTCTCGTGAGCTACTAGTAGACCCTTTGACTACACCTGTTGGGTGTGCTGACGGACTTCCCGCTTGCATCTGTATGGTAAAAAGCGGAAGGCTTCTAGATCCTACGGCTTGCCCGTTAGCTCCTGCTTAGAGGAAAGACGAGAACCTAAGTCAACGCGACGTATGTTCTGCGGAAGTGGTGAGGGAGAGGAGGACATCCATACTCTGCGATGCGCCGTTCGTTGTCCTTGATATCTGCGGAAAGCCAAGCTTCTATTAGAGTGAAAGAACGTAAGACCAAATGATGGGGATCAACTGTCTGATTTCTGGTGTTTTGTTCAGAAGGGCAGACAGTGTACACGCACTTGAGGACTACCCCCTCATTTGGCTGGGTACAAAAATAGATACAACAGCACAAAAAAGCCTTGAAAGACCAGCCCTAGTAACGAGAGGGAGTGCGTACGCGGCGTCAGATTTTCCTGAACCTTCTTGGAGCGTAGCTGCCGTTTCATCACAGCCTGAGCATATGGGCAGCGTCCCTGTGGCACGCTTCACCCGTTCCTGTTGACTAAAGTTCGATGGCTTTCGGACCACCTTCGCCTGTTGAATTACTAGAGGGTGGTAGGCAGTCGTTCACTTCCGAGGGTTAGAACAAGATTGTTTGTATGTAGCGTCTTTGGGTGCTACTGGTTTAGACCCGCGCAGCACCGTAGACCACGGACCATCCAAGAGGATTGGGGCAACCGCCTCTGATGTGAGTGTGGACACCACAGGCAACGCGAGTGTAGTTTGAGTGTAGCTTGAATGTAGTTTGGGGGCAGCTTGAATGCAGCCTGAGTGTAGATTCAGAGTAGTAATGGGATAAATTTTGATGCTCGTGTGACACTCAAAAAGCTAAACTCAAACTACACTCAGATTACACTCGCGATTGCGCGTATTGTACGTCCAGCTGCACTTACTACGTCCAACCTTCGGTTATGCATGAGACTATAAATACGATAGTTCACTATCGTCCTGGAAGGCGTTCACGCTGCAGGTATGCTAGACGTTTTATTTGGATGGATGTGTGGTATAGTGGTTGGTGCCTGTATAGTGAGAGGTGAGGTGTCGGACAATTACTACCAGAAGCATGAGGAGTTCTCTTTATCGTTCGCTGCCATCAGCAAGGTTTCCAGCGGTTTACGTCTGCGATGGACGTTCTGCCTCATTTTTTGGATCCCGCCGCTGAATACGCTCCTTGATTTCGTGGTGTGTAACCTCGGCGGAACACTTTATTGCTGCATCTAGAAGTAACAACACCGGTGAAATTGGATTACACCGGCAACCAGTCTCCCGCTTAAAGTACCGGGAAAAGACTTCCCACTTACACCTCGCCATCTGCTAGGGTTAATTAGGGGTGAATTAGGGTCGTTTCGAGTAATTTTACGGATGCATTCTGTTTGAACTAATGATGTGTTGGTTGATGACGAAGTATCTAATCTTCAGTGTGCCAGTATATAATAATTATATGATACATGAAGCACAGGACACAAATAAATTGCAGTACAATGGAGGGAGCACTGGTTGCACGTATGAAATGAGTATTCGTTTAGCCGAACTCTGACCGCTTCCATTGTTCGCCAGCACTATGTTCAATTCACGTCTCGCTGGCCCTGTCTACCGATTTTTAGGTTTGCCAAACGTCCGATCATGTCTGATCACCACCACGATAGTGCTGAAGTAAGAGGCATTAAGTTATTATCAAGCCTTAGTGTTCGCCAATCCATCCACGATTTATCGAAATGTGGCAACGTTCACTTGCTGACTTTTATCGTGATTTACAAGAAATTTGGGAACGTGGGACGCTTGCCAACGTTCTGCCCCGATATGGTGTCCGTATCGTAATATGTATAACAGCCGCTGTTTGAAGGCAAGTCAAACTGTAATAACCATAGAACGGGTGATTTCACGTAATCCGGGAAACTTTACAGGATCAGGTGTGCAGGATCCGAAGGCTGATCTTCCTGACGATAGCGTTGTTAACCGCCTCCCTCCACTAGGCAATTTCTAGCAACACTCCTGAAGTGCAGGCGAGACGACTTCTACGCATGCTGGAGAAAAAGAATACCGGAGTTGACCAGTGGTGCGCAAATGTTGATGTCGACGCCCAGAATGTTGTCCGTACGTGGCGCTTGTTCCAGTGAATATGCTCATTTAGAGTAGGTTAAGGGCTATTGGTAGTGCTATTCTAAGTTCGCGTTACACCATAGGGCGTCGTTGGAATCCAGTTGAATGTGGACGGTTTAGCATCAACGAATACGGGGCAGTTCAAATTATGGACTGCACTCTGTAGTCTCGCTGAGCCGATCGTAACTGAACAGTTTATGGTTGGTGTGTATGGAGGGAGCAGCAAAGCGAAAGACGTCACCGCAAATCATTCGGACGCAATGCAAGAAATGAGTGTTGTGCTATGTAATGGTATATTTATTGACAATGTTACATTTACGATCTGCTTAATGGCGGGTAATCTGTGGTACACCCGGCCCGCTCGTACGTTAAACAGGTACGTGGGCATGGTGCATACCATGTCCGCGACAAGTGCGGCCAACGAGGTGGACGATGCGAACGGAAAGTCACGGTTACTCCTCAAGCTAGTTCTCTTCGAACAGACGAATCGTTTCGCATCGCACGCCGTACATCCCTGTCCCCGTTTATGTTGCTACCGGTCGATACGATCCCCACTGTCCCCATTGACCATATGCATTCCGTGTGACTGGGCATTGTGCGTCGCATGGTTAATAATTGGACATCAGCGCCAGTATCCAGAAGCGTTCGTATAGGCTCACAAGCCCTCCAATGCTCGAACAAAAAAAATTTTAGAACGCCGTAAGAGCCTATCCTGTGAATTGTCTCACAAGTGCCGCGGACTGACGGATTTCAAGACCTAGAGGGCTACAGAGTGCCGACAATTTCTGTTATATATCGGACCGTCAGCTGCGGATTATTTTGAACGATGATGAGTATTGCAACATTCTAGGTTTGTCTGCAGCTATATAACTTTTGTCACCCCACCCGGAGCATTATTCATCATGTCTTCGCAAAGCATTAAATCAGCGAATTTTTGTGTAATTATTGCAATTTCTACGGCCAAGCAGAGATGGTTTACAACGTGTATTCGTTGGAAAACCTTGCCGATGATGTGTCCACGCATAGTTCACTCGATAACTTTCCTGCTTTTCGTCTGAGTCTCTCATGTACAAATTGAAGTTGATGCTTAATGGGCCAATAAGACCAGTAAGGCAGACAGACAGTCGTTTATCTGAAATACTTTCTGCTTCTGTTCCCGTCGAAGTTGTACATTGAGATGTTGGTATACCCACCCGCTGTCCTCCTTTACCCAGATGCTCAGTTTTTATTGAGGTGTCCAGTTTGTTTTCAAACACTTGCCCAAACAATGTTGCCTTCATTATCGATGTTCCTCGCAAAATTGTCAATGTAGGTAACCTCAACTCCGAAGTTTGCACTGTGGGTTGATGTAGGTGTTCCGGGTTCATTTGGGGATACATCACGTAACGTCGAGTTAATTTAGGGGGTGAATTTGGTAGTTTCGGGCTGATTCAGGAGCAAATTACGTCGATTCCGGTCAGTTATGGCGTTTCGGGTAAATTTGAGGGTAGCTTAGGGATAAATTAGGGTATATGAAATGGACCACTCAGAAACTTGATGCGTCACACTCGTTACGGCCGGGTTAGGGGTTGGGTCCTGCAACCCTAATGAATCCCTAAATGTTTTCCGGATTGGTCCATTAGACCGAATTTGGGATTTACAATAAGTTACCCTTAATTGTGCTAGCAGGGCAGTTGATGTCCTCCACTAGTTCGTGGTGTATTAGGAGCCACATAACGTTAGCGATACAGGCTTCGTCGTTGCTCCCGTCAGCGAGCATTAGGTGTGCAGCCAGAAAATTAACCATGACATTTGTAATCCTGTTAAAAATTTGTTGTAAAGCTGTTCATCATCCGGCATACACTCGAACAGAGCCAGATCGTCAACCTACTCGATTGACAGACGAGAAGGGAAGCATATTTCATCCACTTGATTGCACTGGTACATTTTTGTGATACTGCCTTGCTGAAGCGTAGTAGAACCAGCACATCCTCCTCCAGTCTGATCAACGTGGCATTTTGTTTGCACACAAATATTGCAGCGTTTTGTAAAGTATTTTGTACTTCATAATTTTCATGGTTCTCCACACTTTTCACCTTTCTCAATTTCACATGTACACTCGATGTTTAAATCATGCAAAGCGAGTGAGATAATAATCACAGATAAAATTTTCATCTCCAACGTCGCGAGCTCTGCGTTCTCCCTGCGTTCAGCATCGCTTGTGTACAGATTTTCGGAGAGTTAGAGGTTAACGGAATCAACCGTCCCCTTCAGCACCTCTCGGCATTCATCTGTCGTCAATATTATCGCCGTCGTGACGTCAAAATCGCCTGAGAGCTGCACGGTAGATGGTGTCCATTGGATGTCTCATTCGGTGTAGTGGAACCCCAAACCAACGCGCCTCCACGAACTACTGTGAGTCAGTTCCCTTTGTTTGCATTACGTTCTCGCTCCGTTTTTGTGTTCTAGCTTCACATAATGTTTAGATCCATTACAATATACAGTTAAAACTTCTTGAATCGCACTTACTCAGAATGCGTGTAAGAGTTCACTCGTTTCTGGAGTTCACCAATGTAGGAGCCGGACGTTCCATGACTGACATAGGGTGACTGAAATATGTGGTTAATCAAAAAGCCACGTACGTGGCTTCGTCCATTCGGAGTACCTCGAGGCACTTCAGTGCCCTAATACAATGACCTCAAGGTCTTGCATTCAGGCTTACCCTAAATTTTGCACGAGGGAGATACAGTTGTTCCATCAAGCTGGGAGCGCTTCCCCAGCCAGCACATGGGATGCTCTTAGGACAGTCGACCGTCCCCTGAGTTTCCTACGACAGTCCCATTTCTTGGGATCAATTAATTCTTCTAATACTCAGCGTGCGGTGAAGTTATCCGATATGCGATATCCAAATAGTGGTCGTACCGCCGGCGTACCTATAAATTCGACAAACTTTGTAACATTTTCCATTTTTGTTTATATCGGCACTATGGGATGTCTCGCGCTGACTTGATTTTTTGACTGGACGAGGCAGCCCAGTTGTTGGTGGTATGGTGTGCCGTTGCCATGGTGACTTGCATTAACGCAGTAGTAATGCCGAAAGAGACTTTGCAAGGAAGTGTGATTAGTTGAGTATGTTCAACAATGAAATACAAGCAGTGTATATGCAGTTTTTCGTGATCAGGGTAACGTGAGGATAGCATCCGCTTTTGTGTAAGCGTATTGGTAAGATGCTGTTAATAATTGGAGGGTTGGTAGTAGAGCCTGCTTAGGAAGGATAGTGTGTGCGTGTTATTTTTCATTCTTGCTCTATCTGGATTATTTGTAAAGAAATCGATTTCCAAACACACCCATAAAACTGGTATAATTATGGTCCATGTTTGAACTTTGTAGTTCAGGAGGTCAGATCCGGGTCATTCGATATGAACTAGCAAATGATTAGCGTTACTGAAATTGTTTGAAGGAATACTGTATGTGTGTTGTGCTTCACTTTTGCTGTATCTCGATTATTTACAAAGATATGGCATTTCAATTACACCCATAAAACTTGTATTATTATGGCTAATGTGTATCATTTCAAACGCATCTTTGCAACCTTATGTTGCATCTCATTGACAGATGACGTGCTCAATGGCCAGGCGAAGCGTGTGAAGGTGACTTTCCAGCACACAAGCTTGTCAGGGAGAAAGCACAGCGATGGATGCAAATGACACGGAAGACAACACAGGAAGGCCACTGTTTCAAATGCCAGTAACCTTGAGAATGATGGTTTCTGATATTACACTGTAAATCTTTCCTATATTCTATTTCATTCAATGAACTGCATTCCTTTCTCATATGGTCATTTTACTGGAGCAGCGGAATAAGATGCAGTATCTTTCGGCCGTATCATGCCCACCGCGGACACTCAGGGGTCACTTGACTATTCTCATGGGAAGGTCGTGGTAACTAGGCTCTGGGATTATATTTATTGGTTTCCATGCGTGTGAAACGTTTGATAGAGCGTGAATAGGTGTTAGAAAGAGAGGAAAATCATTTACAATATTATATGGAAGCCCTGGCTGATATTTCCACCGAGTGTACTATGAGTGATCCGAAAGTGTACAGTTAGGACTCACATAGAACACTCAGGGGACACTCAGCGGACGCTCAGGGCATGCTCAGTGTACGGTCGTGTTGGCTGGGTCTGCTGCTCTTGCGATGAGCGATCCAGCGAGACTCTCTTAGGTTTACATGACTTTTCTTTAGCTGAAGTGTTTCGTCCAGAACCTCCCTAGTGCTAATCTTCGATACTAATACACGAGGGTCAAAGTGCTGGGTCCTTCTTTTTCATTGTCGATTCGTTTTCGTTAGTGAATACAGACCATAGTAGCATGACCGTTCCCTAAGTGATCTCTGAGAGTCGTGTAAGGACACTCTTGGTTTGTCACGTATTCCAACAATCTTGTTATTTATTTCGACTGTTAACATCATTGCGATTGTTTGTATGCATGTCTGCATTTCTCTCGTGTCAGATTGATTATAAAAATTTCCGGTTGCTTGCTACTGGTTGGTCGCGCTTTGCTTCTGTCGTGCTTCGCTCACATCTTGCTTTCGCAACCTACTTGCAATAATCGCCGTCGTCCATTATTTCGTTTTTCTGGTTCAATCATTGTGGAGATTAGGCACGGTTCTAGACAGAAACGTTCCAGTTCTCTGCAGTCCCCCGAGTGACCCCTGAATGTTCTAAGAAGACACTTCGGGAACACTCATTAAAAAACAGCCGGGAGAAAAGGTGGGCGCACCTTTAAAATACGACTCAATGAAATACCACCTACTTTTTGAGTGTTCAATATACCCAACCATTATGAAAGCCACCGTCTGTCCTCAACAAGCGAACAACGAATTTCACACACATTGGAAGTATTGAAAAAGCCGTTGTGATGGAACAATTTTTGTAGTGAAAAAAACAGATTTTGGACGGTTACGAAGTGGTCTGACGTATTAAAATGTATATCCTCTCCTTCGTCAGTATCCGCAGGAGCTCATTATTCACTCCATCTCTTGATACTTGCAATGAGTCAAGCTTTTAGGACGCATTAGAAGTGGAGTATCTCCGATAACAAGCAAGATTCAATAACTCTGCTTGGACAATCTGGTCGAGAACTTACAGTAATTTCAGTAAATGAAAGATTCATCCATGATTGCATCTGGAATGATGTCGGAAGTGCCGCTGAACTTGTGCGACGTCAACTACCCAGTCTAGACTGGGTGGTATTCTGTTGGACTGGTTCCTACACTATATACGCCATATACGCTATATGTACAATATATACGCCCATAGGACACGTCTTCAGCAGCGATGGGAGAATCTAAGTGGGGCTCGACATGAGCAACTTCAAGTCTGTCAATGCTCACTGTATAGTGGGATCCATTGCGATCGATCACCAAAAATTTCGGGATTCGTTTTGTCACATTGAATGGTCCGCAGTATGCTTTTCGGAAAGAGGATTTAACGGCTCCGACAGAAACAAAAGCAAAATCCACAGAAGTCTAATTCAGAGTGCTTTTANAATCATTGTGGAGATTAGGCACGGTTCTAGACGAAAACGTTCCAGTCGTCGACAATTTTGTGAGTCCGAATAATTATCAATTATTTTCCAGCACTTGCTTCGATTCACTGCAATTTGGTAAATCCGGTTAATGATCAATTTTCTCTTAGCAATTTTTTTCGGTTCACCGCAAAAATTAGTGAACCCGAAATCCCTTAATTGCGGTAAACCGTGTTTATTTCTGTTAACTTGTGTGACACTATTTTATTACTTGTTCATAACGCGTAGCTTTTTCGTTGATTGTTTTATATTGAGCATATGTATATCTCTTATCTTTGCTTTATATCACAATGGGCACAGAACAGAAGCTGACAGTTGTAGCAGTCACCATTACTATTCCACAGATAAGCGACCCTCAGACCTGTTACCTCAAATGCAGCAGTTGCTAGGCGCCTCATCTACGGATGCGACACATCTTGAGGAGTTATGGATGCAACGTCTCCCAGCTAACACACAGGCTATCCAAACAGCTGCAAAGTGTCCATCTTTGTTGGATCCAGCACGGCTCTCAAACGAGATACAGGCCAGTTTTTTACCGGTTCATCTGTTTTCCTCATAGCGGTGACAAGCCGCACAACAAAAGCTCCTAAGAATCCTGACTATCCAGCTTTACAGAAATTCTCTTGTTTGCCACCACTAAGTGACTGGCGCACTAATTGGGCGGAGGTTGCAGCCTTTCGACGGGATTTTGCTCGTCTCATGGCACGTTCATCCTCCTGCCGACGCCGAAGTAAATCTCCAAGCAAGCGTCCTCAGACGTCACGTGATTTGTGCTGGTATCACGACAAGTTCGGCAATCGAGCGGAGCGTTGCGTTGTCCCCTGTAAATACTTCAACCAGGGCAACGTTTCAGCCAACCCATGGTGGCGACAAAAGTAGCCGGCACCCTTTCTAACAATCGCCCCTTTCATATTACGGATTTGAGTTCAAGGACCACGTTCCTTGTCGATACTGGGGCGGAAGTCAGCGTGGTTGCCCCGTGATCCGGCAAAGCGATCTCCATTTTCTTACCCATACTTCGTGCTGCTAACGGCATGCCCCTCTCTACTTTTTTTCAACGCTTACTCACGCTTGACCTTGGTCTCCAGCGAATATTCTGCTGGGTTTTCGCAATCGCAGCCGTACCTTTCGCTATTTCAGGGATCAATTTTCTTCAGTATTTTGACCTCATGGTCGATACACAGAGACGAAAGCTGATCGATTTCCGTACAAAGCTCAGCATCTAAGGCACCCAAGCTCACGCAGTGTCTATCAGTCCTCTTATCCTTCAGCCTAAAAATCCTAAACCTTGTGCATCCTTATTTTCGGATTTTCCACATCTCGTTCGATCCACGAACGAGCCACTTCCAATCACTACCATTTGTACGCACCACATTAGGACCAAAGGTCCACCGGTTTCGTGTAGGCCGAAACGTTTGGCCTCGGAAAAACTCAAAATATCTAGGGCGAATTTCGAACACATGCTCGAGCTAGCAATAATCCGCCAATACAAAAGACCATGGGCCTCTCCGCTCCATATAGTCCCGGAGAAATCAGGTGACTGGCGCCCTCGCGGCAATTATCATGGCCTCAACAATGTCACAATCCCTGACAGGTATCCGATCCCCCACGCCCAGGATCTGACAGGTTGCCTTTCTGGCAAACTCTATTCAGTAAGATAGATCTGGTTGGCGCCTGTCACCAGATTTCAGTAGAAAAGGCGGATATCCCTAAAACGGCCGTTATCACGCTCTGTGGCTCATTCGAATTTCTTCGAATGCCATTCGGCCTTACTAACGCTGCATAAACATTCCAGCGTTTCATCCATGAAGTACGCCGAGGCTTGGACTTAGTCTACCCCTATTTAGATGACATATTAGTGGCCAGTTCTTCCAAAAAAGAACATTTTCAACATCTGTGTTCCTTGTTCGCCAGGTTAGTCAAACACGGCGTAACCGTCAATCCAGCTAGGTGCGAGCTCGCGAAATGTAATACAAAATTCTTAGGCCACATCATTTCTGGCGATGACATCCAAGTTTTACTTGCGAAGGTAGGCACTGTCAATGACTTCCCAGAACCAACATCGTTCAAGCAGCTCCGACGTTTCGCCGGCCTAGTAAATTACTACCGGCGGTTTATCCCTCATTGTGCACAACTTCTGCAACCCCTCACGGACTAACTCCGAGGTGGTACACGTAAATTCAATTTTACGGACGCAGCGTGCACGGCTTTCGTCCAGCTTAAAAAGAGTATATCTAATTACACTCTTTTAGCTCATCCAGACCCCCAGGCCCGACTTTCCTTCCTTGCTGATGCCTCGGATGTGGCTGCCGGTGCCCTATTACACCAGCCTGTCAACGACCAATGACAACCCCTAGGTTTCTTCTCAAAACGTTTGTTACCTGCCAAATCTCACGTTTGGAAGAAAATTACCTGCTACTTACCTAGGTATCCGCCATTTCCGCCAAGCGTTGAAAAGTCGCCCCTACATTCTGTCCACTGATCACAAGACTTTAGTATACGCACTTGCGCCTTTATCCGACAGGTGCTCCCATTGGGAGATCAGGCACCCGGGGTAGGTTTCGCAGTTCACCTGCGACATACGGCATGCTTCAGGTGCCCTTAACTCTGTCGATGACGCTCTTTCACGTGCCCACGTCACCTTGGTCACACACTCTTCCGTTGACCCTAGCGATTTAGCTGTGGCCCAGGCGAGGGAGTCTGATTTACAAAAATTCTTACAACGCTACTCCTTGCAGCTGCGCACCATTCCGCTGCCTGATGCAGACGCAGCCATTCTTTGTGATATGACTACAGTTAGTCAGAGACATGTAGTACCATTAGTTCGTGGGCGTGCTGGCTTCAATCAGCTTCACAACCTCTCGCACCCTGGTATTCGCGCCAACGTCAAGTTGGTACCGAATTGATTTGGCTGGCCTAAGGTTAACCCAGACGTTCGTGGTTGGGCATGCTCCTGAATACAGTGCCAACGTTCCAAGGTGCATAAACACACACGAAGCCCCATTTCCCCACTTCATCTATCAGATGCCAGGTTTTCGCACGTCCACTGAGATGTAGGTGAACCCTTGCCGCCTTGACGTGGCTACCTTCGCATTTTAACCTGTGCTGACCGTTTTTCAAGATGACCGGATGCCATCCCTCTGAATAATGGCTTCACTGAGGCTGTCGTGAACGCTTTCCTGGAACGTTGGGTGGCCAACTGCGCATGCCCTAAAACCATTACGACGGACCGCGGTTCACATTTCCAATGCTCAACATTCGAGGCTATGACGAACTTTCTTGGATGCCGAAGAATTCGTACCACGGCATGCCATCCGTCCTCGCATGGTTTAGTGGAACGTTTTCATAGACAGCTTGAGACTTCGTTTAGTGCCACCACTAATCCGGCATGGAATGGAGTCCTTCCTCTTGTGCTTTCAGTGATTCGGATCACACTGAAGGCTGATCTGCAATGCACCCCGGCAGAATTGGTTCAAGGCTGCACATCGCGTCTGTCTAAATAACTTGCTTCGCCCTCTCCATTGAGGTTTTTCTTCTTTCGACCTTTGCTCCAAAATTATCTCGATATTTCCGGCAAATACAACCCACATCTCCCCGTGAACCAAATAGGTCAGCGCAAATGCACGTGGATTTGATCACCTGTCCACATGTACTTAATCAGTGCGAAGATGTACGGAAGCCGCTCCAATCACCTGACTGGGGCCCCTTCAGAGCTTGAATGCTAGTCGTAGAGCTTGATTTTTTCAGTTGTCGTAGTTGGGAAAAATATTTTTTTGATAAAAACCGCTGAACGAGCTTGGTATATGATGCAGAAATTAAAATCATCAAAATCTGTGTCATGACCTCATTCGTGCTTGTTTTAACTGCCCGTTAGTTGGAAACCACCTTAGGGTATATCGGTTTCGAAATTCGGTATGGCTGCTGTTGTTTTGGTTGGTTGCGTGTGAGGATGTTAACACAAAGATGTTGAAGTAATTTTTAAATTTATTCTTCATTCTCCCATGCATTTATGATTTTCTTTAATTTTTATTTGCAGGAAATGGACTATATTGCGACTTTCAAGGCGATGTTTGGGAACCGTGAATTTCGCACCTTCTCACAGTTCCAGGAGTGTCTACAGAGGTACATGGAGGAGGTGGGCGTTATTTACGTTCATGGGACGAGCCGTAGGTCGAAAACGAATCTGAAGTACGAAAGGGTAGGGTTGCATGTTTCCCTGAAAACCCTGCAGATTTATTATAGTTGTACGAAGTACAAAAGGCGTCGGAGTGTATGCAGAGGAGTGCGACGTGTTTAGTGGGTTTACTGTTAGTGTTAACTAAATAGTTCTCGCGATACGTGTTGCAGATCACGCTTCCGACGTAATGACTGTCTGGTTGTGTGTCCTTCCGAGCTAGCGCACAACCACCCTCTCAATCGTCCGTTATATGAGTCCCATCCTACAAATCGCGGACTCACTGTCGATGAATTGAACGAATGCAGGAGTCTGTTCTAATACAACACTGCAACTGCTGATATTAAGCAGTATGTAGCGGATGTTTACGGGAAGTTTATCACAACCGCGGACGTTGGAAACATCCGCCGATTCATGCGCAAAGCGATGTTGTCCACTTTTTCAATCGTACGAACAATCGGCTGGAGAATGCAAACGGACGGTTGAAGAAGAGAACGCACCCGAGGGTTTTCCTAGCAGTCGCCATTCAAAAAATCTGGATTCAGCGAATGGCTGGTGCGAGAGTACGAAATACAAACGACGTACGGATGCGATGGTCGTGAAGTTGTCGATGTAGACTGGTACGTCAGAAACATTCTTCACAGAATGACTGCGTTTGCAAGCCATCGTGTTCAAAAACCATTGAACGGACGGACTCCATGACTCCATTTCGAAAGAGTATCTGAATGTGAGGTAGTCGATTTATTGGTAATCACCTTGAACATTGCAGCTGCGTGTGCAACATGATGGCGACGCTTTCGTCGTGGATAGCATGCAGGGCACATATGAGTGTACTTTCTACCGTTCGATGTGGCTTCCTTGCATTCACATTCTGTCAGTGTTTCGGAAACACTTGCACCCCTACGGTAAGACGTTTTTTAATTTTCCTTTCGGTTTACAAAGGTCGAGTCCCCATTCATGAGCGGTGGCCGGCGGAGTACAATCTGCCAATTCGACGGCTGGTGGGCCCGCAGCTTCGGTCTCCTGCTGCGGCCATCTTCGACCGTCACTATAAAGACCTGCATAATGTACTTGAGAAACTGCATGCTTGCAGCAGCCGCACTACGGCGGCGTGTTTCACCAGCATCCTTGCGTTTGCCACCAAAATAGTGGAACGTGCTACGACTGGCTTACCATTGTATGACTCTCCCACTGGCACGTCTACAAGCAGTATGCAACCCAGATGGGTGAAGAATCCGGAAACAGGATTGCCATGTGGACACTGCGGTGATCCGGTATGGATGGACAGTTATCGCTGTGACGCCGATCAGCTGATTTTTCACCCTGAATGCAGAAAAATGGCGGACACAAGTGAATGTCCATTCTGTGGCAATCAGCTTCGACCTCAGTCACCCGGTAGGTGCATGTTTTTAATTGTTAATTTTGTCAGTTCCCTCCACTTCAGCCGTTGTTTGCACTTCCCCAGTGATTATGGAAGCCAAGTCCGGCAGACTCCCCTCACAACCGATGTCGACGTAGACGGGCCTGCTGACAGCGTACTGGTTACACACAAGCCGAAGAGAGCGCGAATCAACATAACCGGGAACGACTATCCTGTTGATATAATTAAAGAAAGTGAGTTCATTCACATAAGCGTACACAGTTTTCTTGCATGTATCAGATGTGATGAACAAGATGACTACGATTGCATGTGACACAGGGCATCAGTAATCCGGAAGGACATGCAGAACGCGCGAAAACCAATGGCTACATCGTGTGCTGAATGAAGACGGAATTAGCATGTACCAATTTCCACAGACTTCAAATACACAATTCACGTCGATATCCCCGTGTGTTTGTTCTCAGTGACTTCAGACGATCACCTGCGTTTCAGCATATAGCACTGTTCGGCATAACTAGTAAGGTGGGACAAATAGATGGAGCAGTTATAAGTGTCTAAGCATGGACCACTGCTTGTCATAACTCGCGAAGTAGGAAAAAGGAATGGAGCAGCTTTAGGTGTCTAAGCATGGACTACTGCACGACGTAACTCGTAAGATGCGGCAAATGGATGCAGCATTCATAAGTGTCTTAGCATCTACTACTGCTCGATTAAAACCTTAAGGTATGTTAAACGGATGGAGCAATTATAAGTGTCTATGCACGTGCTACCGCTTGATTAAACTCGTGAAGTAGGACAAATGGATGGAGCAGTTACGTACGTAAGCGTGGAATACTAGTTGTTTGCACGCGCGCTTTAGTAAGGGTTATATGCTCAATGGGTTAATGAGCATTATTTCTTTTGGAAACTATTAGTTTCTTTGCTCCAGCCATAGAATCAGTCTATGTTCCAGTTCGTTACTATTCACTTCAATAGTCGATCCGTAGTTCTCGCATCGTTTGCAACCATAGGCTGCATAGACGCAATTCAACCAGGTTCACTTGTTCAGTCTATGTTCCAATTCGTTCCCATTCACTTCAATAGTCGATCCCTAGTGTCTGCATGGTCCATTCCGGCACAAACGTAGCGCCCTTTGCTCTCCACTGAGGTTTTTTACGACCGTGTACCGTAAGAATACGCTCGTCGGAAGTTTTATCACCTCTTAAAGCCTCTTTACATTCACATTCAAATGAAAGCATGTGTTTCCACGTCTATGACATCGCTTCTCATTATATCCCGCCATTAATTATCCTAAGTAACGGAAAATGCAAAATGCTGGTATTTTTTTCATTTATCCCTACGTAACGTTACGGTAAATGTAGTTTATACACAGGACAGCGACCACAGACAGTTCCGACGTAATCCGAAATCAGAGAAATGACGCAACGAACGATCACA
>LOND01000770.1:39580-72388 GCA_014220965.1 Paragonimus kellicotti | reverse complement strand
GACGCAATCCGAAATCAGAGAAAAAACGCAACTAACGAACACAACCAATGTATTGATAATACAGAGACGAGGCGGCGATCCGCACAACGCCAAGCGCAACACGAGAATCAAAAAAGTTAAAGGAAAAGGGTTTTTTATCAACGTTCAAACAAGTCAGTCCAGGAGGATCAAGTCACAGTTCTAGGGATGTTCATTTTGTGTGGGACCGTTGAATGATACGTAGGCGAACGACCTGCAATAGATAAACACGGAAATGAGCATCAGCGAATGTTTAAATTACATGCGCAACAGTTCGTATTGTACACTGCTCCCCTCTCACTGAGGCACTGACCCAGTGCTCGGTACCGCCAATGTTGCTGCAACCACCTTGGGCTGGGATTTCGACTGTCTGCTCTGCGATTGGGACACTGCCCGGTGTACTGGCAGGGGTTGCCCCTGGCTTCTCCGGCGTTTGGGCTGCTTTAATATTGTAATGTACCTGAAGTACATTCGCCCTTGGGTTGTAGTATCGCGAATAACATACACAGTGGGTGACAGCACGCTGACAATACGAATGGACCTTGCCACGGCGATGGAATTTGGCGGCAGCCCCAGTGGTGTTTTGTCTGTATAACCAGACGCGATCCCCGAATGTAGTAGACCTGGTCCGTTTGCGAATTTCAAACATGACAAAGGGTAAGTGATCGATACGATGCTGGCGGTCTTGTTGGACTTCTAAAGCGGCTTTCAGCTGTCGATGAAGGCGTTCGAACATTTGCCGCCAGATGGTATGCAGTGGTTTTGATGTGATCGACTCCGAGTGACCGATTGAAGTCTCTGTACAGCGCTGATTGAAATTGTGTGCCTTTATCAGTGGTTACGGCAGTTAGAACACCACAACTCGCGATCCATCTGTCCAGGAACACTCGCGCAACTGTTTCGGTATTTGTGCCAGGGAGGAGTATTGCCACTGGCCATCAAGTGAAACGGTCAACGCATGTCAAGATATACCCATGACCTTGTGAATACGGCAACGGCCCGAATTTGTCAACATGGACATGACTGAAACATGCATCCAGTGTGGCAAATGTGACGGTGGTCGTGATGGTATATCAGTGGATTTTGTTACGTTGACAATCGAAGCAAGTTCTTGTTCATTCTCGTTTGTCCGTTTGCATGTTCGGTTATACGGATCGGCCTGAAATTGGCCTGACAGTGGCACGAATGCTGGAGTGAGACATGCAGTGGAGACGGTTAAAAACGGTACGTCCGAAGTTTGCGGGCACAAATGGGCGAGGGGTGACCGTCGTGGTATCACACATACTTATGCCTGCGCAGTTAGCGAGAGGCAACCCCCGAAGTGTGAGCGAAGGAGGAGTACGACACTGCTGCAATTCCGGGTCGCTGTTTGGTTTTCGAGCTAATTCCTTCAAATCAACGGTGTTAAGGATGTGTAAACCACTTAAAGTCACTCTGGACAAGGCATCGACGACGGTGTTCTCATCTCACGCAATGTTCATTGTGAACTTGGAAATGTAGTCCAACTGTCGAATTTCTCTCACAGAATAACGGTCGGGCCTAGCGCTGAAGGATAGATAGGTGGTTCGTGATCAGTTAGGACAACAAAACGCCTGCCTCCCAACACGTGGCGAAAATGTTCAATGGTGAGAAAGACGGCCAGCAACTGGCGACCGAAGAAACGACATCGCGTTTGAGCTTGTTGGAGCTTGCAGGAGAAAAATGATAAAGGCCGGACTTGACCGTTCATGATCTGCTGCAGAACCGCGCCGACAGCTGACTGAGATGCATCGGTCTGTAAAATGAGGTCCGAACGTTTGTCCACACTCATGTGTGCCAGGGTCGTCATCTGTGATAACGCGTCTTTGGCTGCGAGAAATGCAGCCTTAGCCGGAGACGGTAAAACAAAATGCTTGGGGTTATCCTCTAACAAATATGTAAGGAGTTTCAACACTTTCGAACAATGCGGGATAACAAGGTACTAGTAATTAACAATGCCTAGAACTCAACGTAGGCTTCTCTGGGGTTGTGGTGGTGGATGGTTTTTGAGGCAGCGATTTGTTCCGGTAGGGGTTAAATACCATCACGAGCGATTCGGTGCTGCAAAAAGACTATGGAGTCTACTTCAAAGACACAATTCACCAGATTTAGGTTCACGCCATACTGACCAAAACGTTCAAAAACTGCACGGAGGCGTGACATGTGCTGATGTTTGCTCTTGCTCGCAACGAGAATGTCGTCAATATAGACAAACACACAGTGTAGACCACGGAGGACTTGGTCCATGAACCTCTGAAAGGTCTGAGCTGCACTTCGCAATCCGAAAAGCATGCGGGCAAATCCGTACAGTCCAAGTATGATGTTGATTGCCGCCTTCACTACGTCTTCCTGGGCCATGGGGATCTGGTGACATGGCCGAACCAAATCAAACTTTGAGAAAATGGTCACACCGTGCACACCGATGGAAAATTCGTGAATGTGAGGTATTTGGTACCTGTCAGCGATGGTGGCGCTGTTAAAAGCGCGATAGTCATCACACGGACACCAGCCGCCGGCTGGGGTTCCATGTGCCAGATGTAAGGTTGAGGCCCAGAGGTCCCTGAAGGGCTGAATGATTCCGAGTAACAGAAGGTTTTCGAATACAGCTTCGACAATTCGGAGTTTCTCTGGCGGTAACCGATGGGAACGAGCGACAGTAGGTGTTTCTTTGGTGAGAATGTGGTGAAAACGTCATGTTTCACTGGAGCCCGTGAGCCTGATGGGTAGATAATGCGTGGGAACTGTGAAAGCAGAGTTGCAAAACTGTTGTCTGGTGAGACTGAATGTAACCACATTGAATTAATCGATGTGGCCTTTCTGTGTACGCACAAGGATGTGCTGTCCAGAAAGTTCCGAATCCTTGCATCCACCACGAGTCAAAAGAGGGTGAGAAAATCAACGCCAATAATCGGGTGCTGTACATCTGCAACGGTAAAGGTACAGTGGAATTGCAGACGACGGTCAAGGACGAGAGTGAGTAGTTTTTTTCCGTAGGTCTGTATGGTGGTGCGGTTAGCGGCCTGTAGGGTATATGACATCAGTTTGAGGTTATGCTTGTCACCAGTGGGTGGAATAACACTAACTTCAGCGCACTCATCAATGAGAAAATTGAAGGACGTTGAGCGGTCGAATATATAAAACAGGTGACATGAGTACATGCCAATGGCAGCGGTCGCCACTACTGACTGGCCAGGTCGTTTTCCGTCTGGTTTTCACCCTTCCGAAAGGAACAGGGCTGGTTTCAACGACGAGCACATGCACCAAACCGACGGTAGTAATTGCGTACACCTCCATCGAAGTGTCGTGTGCGCGGCTTACTTCGTAGGCGGGACTTTGAGCGTGTTGGTGACCGTTGGTCTGTTAGCGGTTTCGTTAGAATTGCTAGCTGCAAGGACAGTTGTGCAAGCTTCACTCTCAGGTTTCTCACGTCCTGCTGGAGGTTGTCGCGGCTGAAAGACGTCTACAGTTGAGCTACTTGCTGAGGAGCATAATTGTGATGCACCCGGTCAGCCAACTCTGCTAGTTCGGTCAACGGTGTGTACTTTTTCGAAACAGACAATGTTTGACGGAGCTCCCGAGGATGGTTCTGATGCCACAACTCGTGCACAACCGGTTCGCTGATAATCAAGCTTGTTTGACGACTGGTTCATGTGTCGAAGCAACTGTAAAGTAGTGCGATCTCCCATTTTGACACCAGAGAGAAGCTTGCGAAGGTTGTCTTTGTCAAAAGCTTCCATTCTGTTAGTAATGGCTGAGTTGATGGCAGTGTACGGGTTATCAGCTGGACGCTCACGAATCATATCGGCAGCCAGAGTCTCAGGTTAATTCGAGATGACGTAATTATATACGGTGCGCTGCGAGTAGATCCGTCAAACGTGCAGAACGACTTCAATTTCTGCGAACCAAAATTCAGGGTCTCTACTCCAGAACTCAGGGAGTTCAATCATGACAGTACTCTCCGGGTCAGTTGTTCCCCGTTCAATATTAGAAGACATAATTCTGAAGAGAGAAAATGGATGAGAATAAAAACGCCACGATTTTGGGTGGAGCAGTGCAGAATGAACAAAACTTGGGCAATACGTGTAGTAGAAGTCAATACACGGGCTAACCAATTTGTAGGGGACTAGCCGAATACAAATGTATAAACGCGAATGGTCAGTTCAAAATGCAGTCGCTCAATAGCTCACTGTAGGCATTCCCGATCTACGCGGAACAGAAGCACCAATGAGACGAGACGCGCACACCAAAAGGTGTATTGCGAAGCAGAATCAATTCAAACAAGCGATTTTCATTCTTTACACAAACAAGCGTCGTGAACTGTATATGAAAAGGAATCGTGAAAATATGCACAATACCCTATGAAACATCGAGTGTTTATGTGTAGTTGAGGAAGGAGAAAACTGTGAAGAACAGAGAAAATTATGAAGTACAAAATACTTTACAAAACGCCAAAGAATCCCCGTCTAGTGCGTTAGTTAGGGTAGGAGACGCTCGTAAAGGAGATGAATGACATTAGCCTGTGTAGTCTGCAAGACGGACGGGAGGTTTATGCGGTCGTCCGCAACGTGTTTGTGGGGGGAGATGAAAAAATTGTACATCCTCAGCGGGAGTTGTGGGTTTCAAAATTGTCTGTGGGGTTTCTTGAATGGATTGCTTAGGAAGATGTGCATAGTGCGAGAGGTTAATCACGGCCGGAGGAGTAGAAGACAAGCTTAAAGGGTCCGCATAGGCCACCTTTAAGCGACTGACGCTCACTGAATCATGAGTGACGCTACGGTTGAACATTAGGTACTTGTCTTCGCGTTCGCGCATTCTGAACGGACTGTCGTGGGGTAGATGCAGGGACTTCTTTTGTGAGTCAGCTCTGATAAACACGAACAGGCGAGTGCACAAGCCTCCGTATACTTGGATCCGCCTTGGTGTGATCCTCGAGCGACCGGCGCTCTCCAGCTAGCTATCGGACAATCAGCCTTACTAGCACTCCGTGCGAAATAATGGATCGCATGTTAAAGTGTGCCGTCCTCAACCACTTCTTATCCAACCATCTTTTTTCTTCTTTCCAGCATGGCCTCTCTCCTAACCGGTCGTACATAACCAATACGCCCATTTTCAAGAAAAGTCCAACGGAGACCAAAGACAATGGCCTAATCTCAGGTTCTATCTTCTTTGACTTTCGACCGTGTCCCACACGGCCCTCTGAAACCCAAACTGGAAGCTTATGGTATTCAAGGATAGGTTCTTCGCTAGATTGCCTCTTTCTCCCTATGATAGAACTCTCAGAGTTAAAACCGGATCAGATCTCTCATCGCCCTCTTTCATTTCCGGGAGAGTTCCTCAAGGGACAATTCTAGGTCCTATGTTATTTCTGATCTGCATCAACGACCTTCCAGAAAATACCTCCAGTAACACCCTCCTATTTGCCGAATGTCACTGATCCCACTGCTCTCCAGATTGATCTTAACGCGATTGAACGCTGGTCGGACGACTGGAGTCTTCCACTATACGAGAGTAAGTGAGCACACATGTCAGTCGGTGGAGACTCTGGCAATGCTTTCGTGGTTCATGGTGCACAGGCACGGTAAATATCATGAAAATCGATCTAAAGAAAGATCTGGGTATCTCGTTGTCGTCCAATTCATCTTTCATGCATCACCTTGCCGCTCTTAGGATGATTGGGCGCACTTCTCCCCACATAGACAAGAGTGTTTCAAACGCTTTACGGGGCTTATATAGGATCGCTCTTCCAGTATGTTAATTAGTTAGTGTATACCGGCCTTAAGAAAGACACAGTGGCTGTTGAGCGTGTACAGCGCGCGGCTACCAAACTAGGCACGGGCCCAAAAGTGTCGCGTACGAGTTCAAGTTTGAAATTCTTGTTTTGCATCCACTCGACTTTCGACGAATTCACGGTGATTTAATTTTCACACTTCTTCAGGGTAGATCTAGTTGAACAATTCTTCATCACAGCGAATGATGACGTCCGGCCAGGACATGACAGGGAGCTTTTCAAGCTTCGTCCTCGGATCTCCTTCAGGCAGCAGTTTATTTCTTACAGGGTTAATAACCTTTGGAACAGTCTTCTTTCTGAGGTCGTTAGCAGCGCTTCTGGAGATCGCTTCAAAGCATCACTTGATTCTCATTTACCAAAAACCAATTAATCATGCAATCTTACTCTGTTTTTGGTATTCACTGTAATCCACAAGTTTCCTGCGTGTAACGTAGGACCTTGGATCTACCTCAACAGTGGTTCTAGAATACTTAAACATTTGACCTGGCTGACGTAAGGTGCTGCCGTAGACAAGTTCAGCAGGGGTGCAGCCAATGTCTTCCTTGATGATGTTACGGATGCCAAGCAAAATGAGTGGTAAATTTTCTGATCAGTTTGAACCAGATGTCGTGGCAATGGTGGCGGCTTTAAGTTGATGATGGAAACGTTCCCTTAAGCTACTTGACGCTGGGTGGTAGGTGGTTTTTCGGAAGTGTACACAGCCGGGTAAGTGCTGTAGATCGCGAAACAGTGTGGATGTTAACTAGAAACCGCGGTCAGTAGTGATGGAAGCAGGTATACCGAAAACGAATACTCGGATTTCCACAAACATCCGTGCGATGTTCTTGGCTGAGATGTCGTGTATGCGCGTTTTTTGCGGACAGCGTGCGGAACGATCAGTGCAAGTCAACAGATGCGTGAATCCGTTCGCGAGTAGATGTGGGCCTACTATGTCAATGTGATCGTGTTTAAGGCGGGCGTACGGTGCATTAAAAGTGCCAGGCGTGGTGATGGCGTGGCTGTGTAGCTTGCTTAGCTGATAGGACAGCCACTGTTTTGCCCATTCATGCAGTTCCTTGAGGATATCTAGTGCAGCGAATGCTGGGTGGGTGGCTGAAAATGTTTCGCTGCTAATTAGAGGGGACAGAAAATCGAGGTTCACCGGCCGAGATATGCGGAGAATTTTGGAGTTGCAATGTAGGAGTGGTAGGTAAACAAATTGCCAGAACGGATGAGAACGTGACTGATCGAATTCCACATCGTTTATTCGGGCCGCTGCTATGGCTTCTAAATCGATGGGTAATGCAGGTAAATGATGAATATGCACGCGAGATGAAGCATCTGCGACCAGGTTGCTCAGATCGTCGATGTAGCGGATGTCAGTGAAGAACTGGGAGAGATTGTCTGAGTGGCGGGTTCCTCTCAGGGAGTACTTGCCTGCGGAAGTGCTGAAAACATGCGTCAACGGCTTGTAGTCGGCGAGGATGGTGAACCATCGTCCCTCAAACGTATGTCAGAAATGCTTGATGGAGAGGTGGATGGCTGGCAGTTTCCTGCCGAAGGTGCTGTACCTCGTTTGGGCAGACTGTAGCTTCCCAGAGAAAAATAATAGTGGCCGAATTTCATTGCTGATGCCTCGCTGCAAAACCGCGTCGACAGCAGACTGAGATGCGCCGGTCTTTAGAATGGACCGTACATGTTTGTCAGTACCCAGATAGCCGAGAGCTGTAGCGTTTGCTAGCGCCTGCTTGACGGATGTGAAAGCGGCGGTGGCTTCTGAGGTGAAGACGAACTTTTTGGGACTACTCTGCAGCAAATCGGTAAGTGGTTGAAGTGTACTCTGAGTAGTTGCGGACAAAGCGACAGTAATTATTGACAATCCCCAAAATTCGACTGAAGCTTTTGATAGACTGAGGCAACGGATAATGCGAAATTGCGTCGGTTTCTTCCGGTAGTGGTCTGATGTCGCATCTGTCGATGCAAGGACTGAGAAAGTCGATGGAAGAAGCATCGAGGACGCATTTGGTTGTGTTGATGGTTGGGCCGTTGTGGTTTAAACGTTCGAAGCCAAATTTCAAATGAGACAGATGCTTCCGCAAGTATTGCTGGCAATCAGTATGTCATCAATGTAGACGGACACAAATTCCGGTCCACGTAGAATCTGGTCTGTGAAGCGTGTCAATGCTTGGGCGGCGTTTCTGAGGCCAAAAGGCGTCCGAACAAATTCGAATAGGCCAAACTGAGTTTCAATCGCTGTTTTAACGATGTCTTCGGAAGCCACAGGAGCACGATGATATGCTTCGGCCAGGTCAACTTTGGAAAAGATCTTATTCCCAGACAGGCCAGTGAAAAATCGTGAATCTGCGAAATGGGATGGCAATCCTGCACGATAGCGTTGTTCAGCGCTCGATAGTCACCGCATGGTTTCCAATCTCCTGCAGTCTTCTTGGGGACCATGTGCAAAAGGGACGACCTTGAGCTTTTTGAGGGACGGATAATTTCGAGACGTAACGTTTCCGCAAATTCCTCCTTGACTATCTTCAGCTTCTAAGGAGGCAGTTGGCGTGGAAATGCTAATTCGGGTGGTCCCTTGGTGATGATGTGATGAGCAATGGAATGTTTCGACGCCGTAGTATTGGGTGAACGTTGGCAAATTCACCGAAATTGTTTCGGCAGCACCGTATACAGGTTGGATTCCGGCGAAGCTGTTCGAATTCCGATCGAGTTGAGGATGATGACATCACATGGAACTCAAAACCCAAGCAGCAAAACTTACCATCAAGCTGAAACCACCTCCCCTGTGCATCGAAGACTCCCCACATCGACCAAGGTGCTGACTGGAATGGGTCCTGGAACTGGGGTGCCAAACGTTCTCCTGAGTGTTGGGGGCAGTATCCCAGCCTATTAGAACAAAGACGAGCCTGGACAATCAAATCGATCTCCTCCATTATCTGGAGTGACTGTAATTTTCAACCGCAGATCCAGAACGCCTAAACAAGGATCAAAATCAGCAGTTAGACCTGTACGGTGCTTACTACAGAATAATGTTCTAGGTTTGCAACAAAAGGGTAAATCGACGGTACTTCATAAACGCTAGGAATCGGATACTAAGAATCACATTCAAAGAGCCACCGCTTCGCAGGCGAAAAAGAACAATTTGCACACTACTGCTTTTGGGCCAATCCACAACTGCAATATGCTTCACGCTTTTTGTGCATTACCCAATAGCTCCACAACATGCTGTCATCATATCTGGAAAATGAATGCTACTAGCAACCAAATTCCTAACGTATACACACCGTCAAGTACATCACCACCTGACAATATGACGGACACAAATGTCCGCTAACCCAGTCCTATTTTACCGAACCCTACGTCATTTCATCCACCACCACCTGGCCCACCTCCCCATATCCCACTGAATTATCCTGCCATGATGACACTCCTCTAGCACTTTCTCGTTGTGGAGTCGAATGTTTTCGAAATCCGCCCGAACATGAATGGGAAACTGGTACATCCACTAGACCGGACCTCTCCGTGTGATAACTTGTAACCCACTGCCACATCTGCCATGCAGCTTTTCAGCAGTTCAAGTGTTGTGGCTGACAGAAAAAACCCGTCGATTTATTGCTCATAAATGTAAGATCATTGGTGAGTAAGATGCACATCTTTAGATCTGCTGTTTTTTTTAGTCTAATCCCCATATCATTCTCGTCACTGAGACGTGGTACTTCCCTGATACTCCACATATGCGAATAAGCCTCACAGGATATCATGTTTCGTATGGGTTGTCTCACAGAACGAGGTGGTGGATGCATCATTTACCTAAAACAGCAATTCTGTGCAGTTATACTTGACGAGCCTGGCCCTAATAAAATTGAGGACTCGTTGTGGTTGTGACTCGTGTTGTTGTGACTTCAACATGCCCAATATCTCCTGGACCTCATTCTCAGCTCCTGCAGAGCAAGCTGAATTCCTTTCATTCATTCAACTAAATGGATGGAACCAGCATTTCATAACGCCCACCGGACAGAGGCATATTTTGGATTTCATATTCACCATGGGCATCTCGTCTGTACGGATATCCGTTCTGGAACAATTTCCAGGAAGTGATCATAACATGGTCAACTGTCAGTTTGACTCCAATACAGTTACCAAACTTAGAGTAGTTCTCTACCGTCCGATCAAATGCATTGATTAGAGTAACTTCTTCTCACTACCGAGATCCTTAAATTAAAATACGTTCTTTCTTACATAAGATCCCGAAGTAGCAACCGAGGAATTCATCGAACATTTAACATTTTGTATCGACGTTCTGGCTCCCATAAAGTCAAAACGCGTTGATTCGTATGTACTACGTAAAATTCTTGCTGCAAAAGAGACTGACAGACGTAAAATGCTTAAGTCGATGCACGGAAGAACACTGGATTTCTCCCAATTAATGCAAATTAGCAGCATGTTAGAATACATTGAACCTAGAACTCAACTGCATCATATAAACGAAGGAAAGCTAGCGCTCGATAGCAAGCAGATAGGCATGAAACTTATGCAATTGATGGAACGGAGAAATTCCTTGGGGGAATCTTCCATGAGAGTCATAATTCTCAAAGATAAAACAGTTGTCGATAACCTTATTGAGATATGTGAAATCTTTAACTCACATTTTGCTGCTGAGTTTAGCGTGAAAAACACACTATTACCCGTTAATACTCAGTTGAAGGCAACCAAAGTTCTGTGCAATGTATCGATCGACGTCAGAAGTGTCCGCTAACAATTAGCTACTATTAAACCCACAATCCATCCTGGACCTGATGGTATCCCACCGGTCGCTATCAAGTAAGGGGGTAAGGATATATCCATCTTTTTAGTAAATTTGTTCACACTATCACTTTTATCAAGCACCTTCCCTCCCAGCGGAAAAAGTCAACCAATATGCCTCGCCACAAAAGTGGTTCGAGGCAGGACGTCAGTAATTATCGTCCCATCAACCGTATATCAAACTGTTCAAGAATGTTTGAAAAGATAATAAAAGCGCCTATTCTCGAGTTCTCAGGGTCAGAAAGCCTTATAAGCCTTTCGCAGCACGGTTTCCTTGGTAAGCGCCTTCGCATGACATTTCAGTTGGAATTCTTAAACCATATATCGATGTCCGCTGACGCAGAAAATGCAGTGATTATCATACTTCTAGACATGTCGGAGGCTTTTGATCGTGTGCTCCGTGAGCGTCTGTTGATCAGAATAGCATCCAGTGACATACAAAACCCCTTGTACAGCCGGATTTATTCAAAATTGAGGGCTGAACCGAAACTGTCAGTATAGGAGAGCACTGCTCAAAACCATGACCAGTGATTAGTGGGGTGATTCAAGGAGGCGTTCTGGGACCGTTGCTTCCCCCTATGTATATAAATGATGTAGACGATGCTATTAAAATGACAAACCCTTTCTGTTTGCTGACAACATCACAAACGTCTGCACATTCCGACAGCCCGACAACCTCGTCTTCTGTCTACAAAATATACGACAGGACCTAGCATCAATGAAGTCGTAGTGCAAAACATGACTCATGAATTTCTCAGCGAACAAATCGAACTTTATCGCTTATGGTTGTCAAATACGCAATTTGTCTGTCCCACTAGATAGTCATATTGACATCGCCACAACCGTCCGAGACCTGCGAATATGGTATTCAAAATCCTTCAATCTATCCAAACAAATACACCTCCAGGTAACAAAAACTAAAAGAACCATTGGCTGTATCAGAAAGACTTCCGGTCTGCCGGATGCGAAGCTGACTCTTTACAAAATGTGTGCTCGTCCTCAACTCGAGTATTGCATCCTTATTTACTATCACCTACGCAAATCAGATAGGTTTGTGTCATATAAACTCCAACGGTCAGTTAATAAAAGCTTCTTAGGAGATTCACCCTCATTCATTGCTGGTGAACGTTGTCAAACATATGGTGCTGATCCACATTGGTTACGAAGGCTTACGTTGAACCTTACGCTTCTCTATAAACTGATACACTCGGACGTCATCACTACAGCGTTCGCCGTTCATTTTTGACACAGCTCCTCATTTGGTTTAAGAAGTGAAGGCTCCACTTTGTCATCCCTGTTAGCTCGGTAAAAGATAGGCGCCAACTTATTTATTGTAAAATATTCCCATATTCGGAATGGTCTTCCGAATCAAATCAGAGCCAGTAGCAACATTCAGCGTTTTGAATAGAGCCTGGACAGCTGTCTTACATCATCAAACATAGTGTCTACCATCAAATTAGTGCATCTTCTGATGATCTTTCAAGATGTGGCCCGGACAACGTTTTGCTGTCACCTGCATATAACATACATACCCGCCCCTACTATCAAGCTCCCACTTGAAACAGTTTGCATGAAACTGTTACCTGCTTCCCCACCGCCTGCCCACACCCTCATCTAGCACTTGACTCATTGCGCACTCACGAAACCGCATCGCTTTGTTCATTTGCGTCACTGTGCACGCATTGCTCATACTGTTGGACAATATAAAGTCGGAGCTGATAGTAAATGTAGTAGAATAAACGTTATCGGTTTTCAACGTTGTGTGGATCTTGAGCAGTTGGCTTGTTATTTGACTTCAGTATCAAAATGGACGTTATCGTTAATGGAGTCAGCATATTCAGCATTAAAAAGGACGTCTGACTTTTAATAGAACTAACAAAATATGTTATTTTTACGACTTCTTAGATAGGCCTTCCATACATTTTCAGGTTAATCGGCGAGTCAAAAAACGCGCGTAAGAAGGGTGGTGTGTTCGATCAGTAATACACGGTGAATTTGTAGATTCCGAGAAAATTGTAATTGGTCTCGTGTTCTTCCTTTAGTGAGCGAATATTGAGTGAACACCCGTCCGTTAAAATACGTTTTGCTTGCGCTTTATCTCTGATTTATACCAACCAGTTTGTTCACAGCGTATGAAACGCAAGACTCTGCACGAATTAAACTTTCATACTCTTTTATCGAGTTGTCAATTTGCATGTAACAGAATACGTAGTGACTTGAAAAATTGGAGCTGATAAACGGTCAGGTTGACCAGTCTCACATTTTTTTACATTGAAGGTCACCATCGTCTGGGAACTATTTGACCTTTCAAAGAGTCGCTCTGAGCAACATTCGTTATCAAGTTTACAAATTTTACCGACTTTCGGCTTACACGTTGCTATTTTCTGATCTTCAAAAGCGTCCGTGCCAAAAAACAGTCAAACTAATAATTTCGGTTGTTAGACGATGGCATGTTCATGGCCTGCATCCGCTACAAAGCGATCGGACATGGATCCAAGTACAAAACAGTCCACGTACAGAATGAACAAATTGAACATTCAATTTGACGAACATTTACGCAACTTTGGCGGAGTTTGTTAAGGAACGCCGCATTAATAATCGTTTGAACGCACTGTGTCATCTGAGAACAATCGTGCTCCCGGTTTGCCATTAATGACTAAATATCATCGAACGCCTTTTCTTACAGCCTAGAATCCTGAACCACTAAATAGGTAGCTCCCATACACGTGGGATTGGAACGTTTTAACCACGGCGTCGGTGAACGATTCCGAACAAACGGGAGTTTTGCAGAAGTACCTTCTTGTCAAAGATCAGATGATAATTGCCTATCGACCGAACTTCTACACATGGTGTATCATTTGTGAGATCTGTGTTAAAAACGTACTCATCCACAGCCTTATGTGTTAAGGAGGCTTGAAAATTGTACAGTGATAATGGCATTGTACTGCAAATTGAAAGGAAATTACGTGGGCTCATGACAGGTCTAATTTGTGCCTCAGTAAGAGAGAGGATTTTACCGCACTCAACATGAATGCGCTTTGTGTGATAGAAAGTATTAGATCAAAGTCTGCTCTAACAAGTCCGCTGAAATGCCTTTGTTTAGGGAATTCAGAATCCATCAGTGATTTTCCCAGGATAAAGAAAGTTGGTGTTTTGACAGAAAGCGTTCAGTGATTTCATTCATGACCACCGGCCGTAAGCCCAACCAAGGTGTATTTCAGCTTGAACCATTGTTCACTGTAGCAATGACGTGGAATAGCGATAGAGACCGCTGTGCTTAACTCAGCTATGAACAGAATTAGATCGGTTAGCAGTGGGTAACAGGTGGCCCCATTCTGCTAAGTACTCTCTGACATTCTTGAATGACCACCTGGGTTCGGGCCGTGCCGTTGTGCTTTTCCATAGATATCGGCTGCTTTACTAACGTTCGACTGGAAAGGATGCAGGAAATGCCTATCAGTTGACGCCGATGAACAAATCGTCCTCATGCAATCAAATAAGAAAATCTGAAGTGAAGCAGAAACAATTCGCTGTAACCTTGGGAGTTTTCCATGAAAAACCATGTCCCGAAGGAACTGCGCAGTTGTGGCTGAATCATATTGCTTGTATATCAATACAACTTATGACCAAGCGCTGTTTGATCTCATTTGGTTTGACTACAACAACGACCATGGAGAATTGCCGTGTAGGCCATCTGGAACGTTTGTAAAAAAAAGGTGGGCATCACTTGGTCGAGTATTTGAACGAGATTGTATAAGCTTAGTTTGTCGATAGTAGCAGAATGCCCGCCTGTAGACTTTTGGCCATTAGGTTGCTGTAAGAAAGACTATATCCAAAAAGATGGTTCACTTGCTACCAACCAATTCTGTGAGCTGGTGAGCTGGACAATTTAACTTACAGTTTATCTAGCCTCCGCTAAAACGTTGTTGATGAGGAGCGGAGGATTAGTTATTGCATTCAAGACAGCCTACCGTTGGATACAGAAATTGTCCTGGGACTTAAGTTGTTGAATTTCAGCAAGTTACAGAATGTAGAGCCCCCTCGTTTTTACAAAGCTAGTGGGAATAAGTTGATATGGGAACTAACAAGACTCTCTAAGATGTCTTGGAAGACTGAAGATGTGCCTTGTGATTGGTGTCCATCAGCAATTAGTCCCGTTCTTCAAAGGAGGACTTAAACCTTCTGTGACTGAAGGCACACGAATATGGAATACTTGCTCGGTCAGTAAAATTTCGGAATGAGCCCATTGGCCAATTGATAGTACGCTATCAGGCAAAAGGAAAGCAACTCAATCTCTCGTTTCTGCGCTATATGTGAGGCGGCAACAGAATGAGGCACTTCACCGTACAGTTTTATAGCGAGTTTAAGTATAGTTGGGTAGCATACTGAGATAGACAGTGGATAGTGATGTATAGAACCACGCTGGACACTGCCAAAATGAATGTATTGGTTATTTATGAACAAACAGTCGATTGGGATGCAAACTTACTAGTGTCTGTATTTTCCGTGATACACTGGTTTTATGTACGACCTGTTCATTCAACAGGCACTCCTACCCAGCAGATACAGACTTATCAGCAAAACGAGTGAAATTGTAATACGATAGTTAAAGCGAGGTTAACTGCGTATTAAACAGATGTGACTCAGACGCGCCCAGTCTGTTATCCACAAGCTCAACAAAAAGTACGGTTTTCAGGATACAGAGTTTGAAAACAATGGCTTATATAGCACGCTTTACTTTGCGTTTTGATCCAATGTCTCATATTTTTATTGACAGTTCTGAACTAGTTATGTAGTGGTAATGCGTTAGTAGCGTGCAACGAAAAAGGTTACCCTTAAGAGTGCACCTAGTAGCTTGATACTAATGTACACGTGTCAAATTTCTGATAAAATGATCGTAAATGTCTACTAATTTGCCTCACCCATAATAATTACCTCGGTATGCGCGGAAATCAAAGCAGATCAAGATGAACGGAGTTGGTAGACAGAGGGTTTTTTGACTGCTCTTATGTTATAGTACCTCCTAACGATGTTTAGATTTAGCAAATAGATTGTTCTGATGGTAGGTTTCTTGGAATATTCGAGGAAAAACTGGTCACTTCGAATACGTTGCTTTATTTCGCGTCCGTTATTCCACTTAATTACCTGTAATAATTCATGAAGGGTGTTCTGTTGTTGAACCACAAAAGTTGCCTGTTGCATTAACTATCAAACCGTGTGTCAAGCAATGTTACCGGTGAATATGCCTATAGCTTTAGAGCTATGGGGATTGGCTCGTTCCAGCGTGTGTGCACTACAGGCATCTTGGTGCTTTATCTGCCAGTCCGGAAAGCGACATTAATTTCTACAAACTGTACTGACTTGTGTAGATGTGATAACCTTCGATAACACTTAAAAAGTACCCAGGTGATCTTACCAGTTTAAAAAACTGAATACGTCAATGTAGCGACGACATGCGAATCCCGGACTGAAAATGAATTGACCTGGGTTATACCTGACAGCGTGGAGTATAGAAACGTCCTCACTTGTTGATGGGCTCCAATATTTAACGCAAACTCTACATGGAAGCTTGCCTCTGAAACCCCGAGTTCCGGTGAACAAAAGTATAACCGTTAGCGTTCTGATCTTGATGTCTAGTTCATATTCATTTCCCCTGAATAGCAAATAATGGCTTTAAATTTGTGAATGGAAATAATTGAAGCTGCTTTTGTCTGTTGCACAGACTAACTCACGTTAGGTACATATGTATAACTGGCGAAAGAAATCAGTTATTCAAATATTCGGATTTTTGCCGAACTTAACATTCAGGTTGTCAACGTTGTAACATCACAAGAGACGACGTCAACGGTGTGTGGATATAGGTCTGAACGCGGGACTTGGTGGAATATGATGGGTGCCTGCGTCCTTATAACGGAGTGATTTGACCTCCCGACCTGAATTCTGGTTCGTCACTCCTTGCTGTTTTGACCTTTGACCTGAATCATCATTGATATGAGACCCGATTGGTTTTATTTCCTGCGCCACTTGAGCCTTTGTTCTGGTGTCTGATTGGTTGATTCTCGTCGCTTGGTCCTTGGATCTGATTGGCTCATAACTTTTTCTTCTACTAGGTAGGTCACCTATTCGTTTTTGAATTCCATTCAACAGACAACCCATAGTCCCTTTTTGATCATTGGTTCGGTCCGTCCATTTTACTGTGGTCGAGTTTGCTGACATTTGAGTTTGACTGCCTTGATATCTCCTTAATTCATTGGTTCGCATTGGTTCATAGATATTGTCGAGCTCGATGTGTTTGTTTATTGACCCGGCTGATGAGCACCGAGCTTCGAGAAATTCTGTCGCGTATCTGGTTTTTATCTGAGTAAGGAATTTCGCTGTACACAAGCTAAAGATGTGTCCAGTTTGATTCTCGTGTACAGTTATCAAAGAAAATCGGCCGGGCCTCTTGATCGCCAATTAATTTTCACGAACTGGTGGTAATTTCCGTCCGATTTCGCGGACGTTATATTGTCCGCAGCCACTGTATTGGGTTTTGTACATAACTTTTCTTCTGTCGGCTAATTTGAGTTTTTCATATTGTTTTGACAGCACTCTTTGTAATGTTGCCGTTGGCTTGCATGTTAGCGTAATGCGGTGTGGTCTCAGACGTCTTATGGTCATTTCTGATACGGTTTTAGGGTGTGGCAGTATGTTTAGTTCCGTTGATGGTTCCGCAGAGCTTGAATCTTCCTCTTCATTCAACAAACTCCGTCTGATGAAATTTCATGAATATCCATTTTGAAGAAAAACTGCGTACAAGTAATGTTTTTTCTACTTTGGAGCTCTGCGGTACTGTTACCTTTGTTTCAGTTCTGTTAAACAGAGATAAACTGATAGTTACTGTGACAACTGGTAAGTAGATCCGTGTGTTGCTTTTCGGTAAACAGAGGTCTCCAGTGTTCCGTCGAGTTTGTGACTAATTTTCGCATCAAATAACAACAGCTGGTTGTCGGTCCCAATTTCCATGGTGAGTGGGACACCGCTGGGAAAGTTTTGAGCAGTTTATATGTGATTTTCATCACTGAGAGTTCAAGAATCACGAAGGTGTGTTCAAAATATCGTATCCACAATTTGGATTGACCTTTGAGAGTGTCATACTCCATAGCCTCTGCATGACCGCCTTGACGATTAATTCGGATGTCGGCAGTCCCACTGGAGTCTTATTTAAGTTGTTCATGAATATGAACATTGAATTTAATGCATGTTGACAAACATAGCTGCATGAAATTGCATATGCTATCGGGTTTCAAAAACTCATTCGATCGGGGTTTTTCCTCTGGTATTGTTCACAGTGTTTCTTTGGCCAGGGTAAGGACGATGGAAGTGGATAGCTCTATGACATAAAACGAAGTCATTTCTTCGTCTCTCACTAACCTGACGTTCCTCGGCTATCTCAAGAATAGTAGAACGGATGGAATATTCGGATCTGTGGATGAGATGTCGTAGTCACATGAATAAGTATTTGATCAGATTTTATGTCGGTGTACCCGGTGGTGCTACAATTGTTAGCAGTGGGGTACCATCCTTGCATATTTTCTGTAGTCCATAGATTTAGACAGTGGTTGCATCAACCATTTGCATCTTCCAGCGTTCATCGCCACCTATCTTCTGCGTAGCGTCCAGGTTTTCTTGTTTGATACTGATTTTGTTGGCTAGTTTCGTGACGAGATCAGCATTGAGTAGCCGGTAAATGGTTGTGTCATTGAGTAGCTGCTTCGTTTTCTCCGCGTAATCTGCCTCGTCCAAGATAACGATGGAACATTTACGCACTGATGACATCAGCTCGTTTGGTGAGAAAACGTTTACAGCCTAGATGTCATGTCCGGTGTACATCTCATTACACAAGTAACGAAAATAACGAGAAAACAAATAACGGCGCGCGATCTGGAAAGGGCAAGTAATTACTGCGTGGATATTTAATCGGGAATTCCTCATATAATTGTTATTTCTGACACTTCTAATCCCGTGTAGGTTGCCAACATTTTGGTTACGTCGACGTCTGTCAAAAAAAATAATCTTATATCACAAGTAATGGTGACCAAAATTGGTCGTTGAACAAGATCGACTGGTGTCAAAACCACTTCTTCCAGCTCTAAAGTCGAGATTGATCTTCACAAAGACAAATGCTCCAGTGCTAGATCTTACGCTGGCTCTTTCAAAGAAGCTGCCGTTAAGGCGGGTGACCGAGTCAGCACATGGGACACTCATAGGACGGTCGACCTTTCAATTGGTGCCTTACGAGTGTTCTGCGGGACGGCCGGGAAGAAACTCCTCCAGACGGATAGTTAACCAAAAAGCTGTTGAATGAATTTAAAAACGTGAATTGTCACACATTGTGGACGAAAATAGTGGACATAATTTGACCGACGGCGCTTGTTTGTTCCCACTGGATTCCAACAGTTTGCTGCCCGGGAATTTCAAAAGTGCATCATGGAAAGGCTGTGTGGGTTCTCGCGATCTAGTATCTACCGTCCTACGAAGATGCACAAGTTGGAAAATCGTCGTGAACGCGAACAAGGTTGCCGACAAAGGTGAAGGTACCTTTTAGCGACTACTTGCATGATTTTTTTGAGATTTGTCTACGACAGACAGTATGACAGGTTGATACTCATTTGACTTTTGTATGAATTCAGGAGGGCAAACCCGGTTTACTCGATATGAACCAGCGAATGTCTGTAGCATTATTGGAATGCATAGAAGGAATACTCTATGATTGTTGTGTTTCACTGCTGCTCTATCTCGATTATTTACGACGATATTGAATTTCAAACACACCCATAAAAATTGTAATATTATGGCCCATGTATATCATTTCTGGCTCGCATACGACACTCAGAGGACATGCTCATGCGCGTTTGCCAATTAAAAAATCACGCCGGCACATGGATACACTGAACGAGGACACGGACTATCCATGATCATACTAACGTTTTACTTTTCCAGTTTTAATACATTGTCATAGTAAATGCAGTCTTCTTTCTGTGTCTGACGTCTGTCCGTTATTTCGTGATAAGTCGAGTGTGGTTACGTTAGAGGAAACGTGGAGAATTACCTGTCATAAGTATAATCTCCAAATTACATGCGGAAACGGAAAATGTGCTATGAGCCTCGCTACGCTGAAATTTTCTCTGACCGTCCTATGAGTGACCTAATATTGTTCAATTAGGGCGCTCGTGGGACACTCGCGGGACGCTCATAGGACACTCATAGGACGGTCGTGCTGGTTGGGCGAAGATAAACTGGTGGTTCCCGCTAGCATCTCTCAAACTAAGAACTGTTCTGTCCCCCCAGACAACGTGTTGGTGGATCTATTCAATAAAGTGTGTAGGCTGGAGGCCGAGCTTGCACAATTAAAAGCAAGTTGTGCTGTATTTGATTCTCTAAAGGAGAATCTTGTTTTCTTACCTTATATCTTCAAAGTACCTGAAAGTCCCAAGGTGGATAATTTACAGAGTGAAAGCATGCTCAGCAACACGTTATCAACAGAAATCACGGAACAGATGCGTTGGTCAAACAATGTCGTTATATTCAAAGTGCCAGATAAGCTTCAGCTGGATGGCATTAAAAAGTTACTCCGGAGGATTACTAATATGGACCCAACATCGTACACCTGCACACGTCTTCGTAAGAAAACTCACAAGGTCTGCTGCCCGCTTTTGTTCACATTCCAGAGCAAAACGACTGCTAGACAGTTCATCAAATGCCAGGACCTCATCAAATCCAGCACCTCCTTTGAACTAATAAGAACTATGCAGGATAGAACACCACTTTGAAGGGAATTCAAAAAGCGCCTATCGGGCAACACTGTCGTCTCCAAGCGTGCAACCCAGGACGCGATCAAACAAGGTACGATAGTGTCCAAGGATAATGAATCGGGTCCAGCCAATCAGGTAGCTCCGTCTTGCTGCATCACGCCGGAGGGTGCCGACGATACTCCCGAAAATTCCAACGCCAAAACAGTAACCAACATATTCGCTGTCTTGATTAACCTAACAGTGGATCTTGAAAGTTCCGATAACCTGCCTGTCGTAAGGGCGGTCTCTTTGGAGGAGTCAGCTAGCTAACAGGAGCATGCCAATAACCGTGACCATAGTGAACCAAATGGAACGTCTAGACTTAAAACTGTCTGCATGGTAGCTGCATCAGACAAAGTGAGACTCCGCAATTCTACTAGTCAAACGCACGACAGTATTCCAACATCAAACACGTCCCAATGGAACCCACAGACTGGCCATCAGGGGGACACCGGTGTTAACATACCCCCCTCAACTTATCGTCCTTCGAGTCGCTTGTGTTTACCTGTTCGGCATCCTAAAAAAAAATAATCACGTTAACGCAAATCCGCACTCAGTGAACAAAACGATGTATCTATTGCCAAACCCTATTTCTAGGCCTCTGCTTACCAGCGGCAGTCTCTTACGTGACGCGTCCCTTAATGGAAGGCTCAACCACAACCCCAGTATCACCACCGAAGTTGATTGCCGTACGCCCAACACTCCTTTTAACGCAAACAGCCCTCACACTATGAATGCTCACTTAAGTGCAACGTGCGTGTGGGTATGACCAATTCAATTCAATCTTACCCTATTTCAACGGGTCATATACCGTTCAAATCTATCCTGCCCAGTCCATTTCCCATAACTCCACTACCTCGCCATACCTTACTGACACTTTTCCAACACTTTCTGTCATGGATTCAGACGTAGGCGACACCCAGTCAGTCATTGAGAGACTCATTATAACCCCATCAGTCCAAGCAACGTTACCAGAGCCTTTGAGTCATAAAAACCCTTCTGTTTTGGACTCCTTCGAAGATCTAACTACGATGTGGGATAAAAAATGCCCTAAGTTTATTGCGTTTGAATGCACGCTCACTAGGCAATAAAATGCATATTTTTGAATCTCTCGTCTTCTTTTATAATCCTTACATTTTTCTAATTACTGAAGCTGGTGTACCCCCTGAGACCTCAGATACGCAACTACATGTTGTAGGTTATCATATGTTTCGCAAAAATCGCGATGCGGAGGATGCTTTATCCATCTGGGGGAGCAATATTATGCAACCATACTTGATGAACCGTGTATTGATATGATTAACGATTCATTGTGGCTGTCAGTTTCAGGTGGACCCTGTGAGCTACTCTAGGGATGCGTCTATAAACCATCTAACTCCACTCGGGACAACATGACTAACCTTATTAATGGACTGAATTATGTATCAACTTTGCCTTCAGAGTAAAGGATAATTAGTAGGGATTTCAACCTGCCCAATAACTGTTGGACGTCTTTCAAAGCCACTGCAAATCGGGCAGCGTTTCTCGCATGTGTCCAAGTAAACGGATGGCGCCGACATGTTTTGGCACCTACCAGACTGAACCACATTTTAGATCTCATTTTTGAAACAGGCATCTTCTCTGCTACTCTGTGCGTCTGAGAACAGTTTCCAGGAAGTAATCACAATTCGGTCAACTTCATGTTTGATGTGAAGGCTGTAAAAATGTCGAAGATCATACACCAACGCCAAGTTCAATTCATCGACTGGAACATGTTCACCACAGTGTTGATATCCTTGAGGAGGCATACATTCTTTCTGACCTCTGGCCCTGGTACTGTAGCTGAAGTATTCAGTAAACATTCCAGGTTTTGCACGAACCTTTCGGCTCCGGTGGGATCAAAACGTCGTAATGTGTGGGTGGAGGCGGGATTCTTGATCCACAGGAGCAAGATAGGTTCAAAAGTCTTAAATGACGGCACCGAAAAGCACATGATTTCTCCCTTATCATGCTGATGCACGAAAGCAAGATAGAATGGGAAATCAAAATGCTCCACTTGAATAAGGAAATACATGCGCTCAATGGCAATAGAAGTGCTCGGAGTTGGTGCATTTTTGAGACGCGGAAAATATGTGAGAGACCGTATTATCTCAGTAGTAACACTAGGGAACAAAACTTCCGTAGATGATCCTGTTACAATTTGTGAGGCCTTTAATTCCGATTTTGCTGCTTCCTTCAACATCGGAAATAATATATTGCCTCCACTTCTCCCTGATAACACAAGTATGTTCCTCAGCCATGTTCCTGTTAATGCAGTGGAAATAAGCTCTCAGATAGCCATTATCAAACCTCATATTCCTGATCCTGATGGAATTTACCCTGTTGTACTCAAATACAGAGGGGAAGACATTCTTCTACTTTTGATTAATATTAATATAACTTCTTCAACATTAAGCTCCTTCGTTTCCCAATGGAAAAATTATATAATAATCCCCTGCTATGAAAGTTGCTCGCGACAAGACATCAACAATCATCGTCCCATCAACCATACTTCCCAGGTGTTGGAAGGAATGATAAAATGTTGCACGGTTGAATTCTTATGATGACAAAGCCTTATAAATCACTCCCAGCATAAGCTTCTCGACAAACGTTCATGCATGACGTTCCGGCTGGAATTTCTCAACCATGTTACAAAATCTTCTGATTCAGGGGATGTAATTATTATTATACTATTTGACATGCAGAAGGCTTTTGATCGTGTGCCCCATCAGCGTCTTCTGGTCAGAATGGCATAATTTGGTATACGTGACCCATTGCTTAGCTGGCTAGCTTCATACCTCGTGGACCGCATACAAACAGTGAAAATAGGAGATAACAGCTCAACATCTAGACGAGTTACCAGCGGAGTGATTCGAGTCGGCGTCCAATGACCGTTAAACTTTCCTATGTATACAGACGACATGGCAAACAATTCTTATTCGCCGATGACATCAAAATCGTCTACACTGTTCATCCTGGCGATCCCACTTCTTGTTTACAAAATATACGGATGGACTTCATATCAATAGTCTTCGTGCCAAACTTGGCTGATGAAATTTCCAACCAATGAATCCACCATCGTTGCGAATGGTTACCATATACCAGAGGACTTCATGAAGCTGGATGGCCATAGCATTCCAACTCAGTCCGCGACCTGGGTACATGTTACTCAAACTCATTCAACTTCTCAGGATATATATCTTTATTAGTAGGTAAAACTAGACGAACGATTGGTTGCGTTAAGCATTCATTCTTCCTTCCTGCAGATCGACTACACCTTCACAAACTATGCGCATGACCCCAACTTGGGTATTGCACGTTCATATATTGTCACCTGCGCAAGCTAGCTCTGGAAAGCCTCCAACGTGCATTCACAAAAGCTTGGCTAGGTTACCCGCCTTCTCTGAACTACAGAGAACGCTGCCAAACGCTTGCACTTGATCCAATTTGGCTACGGCGACTCAAACTGATCATCCTCATCATAACAACCAAGAGCCTGACCAAAAGGTATTGTGTCTTGGGCTGCCGCCCACCTCAACAGTGGCGTGGAATATCCTAGAAGAAAACGTTACTAAGAGGGTTGAAAATCAATAGAATTCTGAACGAAAGAACTAGAAATGGTATGGATACAGGCACGCCATTGACTGCGACACACTGCCATTTCGGATAGCTTCTCTAACCAGCGGTTTGCGTGACCACGTGTACTCCATCCAGGCAGGCGACACCTGCTCACTTTGCTCGCTGGAGCAGTCAGCGTTCTCAGATTTCGTGACCACGTCGTCGTTCGACCACCACGTAGTTTCAACCAACTGCTGGTGGACTCAGTATACAAGGCCTGAAATGGTAAACGCTCAGCTGACATACCGAGTACGTGACCTAACCAACGCAGGCTGTGCAATGTGAGTAGCTGACCGATCGATCGCGCATCACGAGGGTTCCAGGATACGCGCCGGCGAATTGCCGCATTGCTTACGCAATCAGTCCACTCAAGCTGAACCTTACACTCATGTCTGATCTAGTTCATGGCAATAAATTCACTGAAAACTTCCAGAGTCGCTTACAACATAGCTCAATGTGCAACCTCAGGAGCAAAAAATATACATTGACAGCTGTCGAATCCTGTAAAAAGCTGCATCCAAATTGTTCCTAGTGAAATATTCCTACATTCGGAATAAACTCCCATGTGCAATTAGAGCCAGTAAGAATATACGCCGATTCAGACGAAGCTTAGAAACCTTCTTGACATTACCGAACGTCATGTCCATTTTCAAACTCTGCCTGAATGAAGACGATATTCTTGAAAGCTTACCTAATAACATCTGAGTGGAAACCCTGCGCCGCATGATACAACGTCTTGTACACTTCGAGCAGATCGGCGCTATTAATTTCACCATTGGATGTTTTTATCTAGATATCGAAGCTTATTACTTCATACTCAATGATAACCAACTGCGTATGGTTATTGATCTTTATGCAAAAGCTGTGCACACCAAAACGGTTTGGAAGAGAAGTACACTTAGCCTGTTCGCCTCATGTGATTGCATTCAAATCTCGCGTTAACACCCATACTTCCTATTCTCATGGATCACCTGGCAATCTTTCTATCCCTTTAAACATCCTTTCCGTTCCGTATATCGGACGTGTACACAAAATCGACATCGGAATTCAGCTTTAATCATATACTTGGAAGGGCTGTCAATCAATCTGTTTCCGCGTTATACGATAACAATTGTTTGCTAGTGCCATATATTTTATTGGCTAACACAAAATTATAAAGTTTACATAGAACGTTTGATCAGAAAATCAATTATTGCAATGTTCGTCATACTTCACATGACCACTTTACGTTCTTCCGTTTATCACGTGATATCGCTCTTCAGTCCTAATTTCACAACTACATCTGACGCGAGAAAACAGTCCACCACGCCCGGACACTCAAAATCCAGTATTGGTTGGACAATTCACGAGGTCTGTGAAATTTCGTTGATTCTGAGGAAAAAACAAAGTCCAGTCCAGAGGACCACCTATCTCTCTGCAAAAGTACAATCTTTGCTATCTTCCCCCATTGCAACAAATTTTCCCCCACTTTTTTCCGAAGCGCTTTACATCAAATAATGGCGGAATTTTGTGAATGTTCATTTTCTTCACTCTCAGCTAACCGATTTCTGGCTCGACCTTCGCTGTTAGGCCAGTGTTTACCTCGTGAAGCGACAACTGATGTAACTACTCAGCATTTCAATGGAACACCAAAGAATTCGAAACAACTATCATTTCAAAAGCGTGTGTCGCAAAGGTTTTTCTCTTACCATGTGTGTCCCGTTTCATTATTCGCAACGCTGGTGTGTTGTACAATCATTGATTATATGTATGATGTGCATTAATGCATATCCGATTACAATGTGTACTTTGATCGCGCCCATCTAAGCGTGTTTCTCCCAGGTGTGTTGAGAGATATACCATTGTTAGTAGTAGTGAACAGCCAAGGTTGTGTCCGCGTTATTTCGTGGTCATCGGGATAGACGCCAGTCCTAAGAGTTGTAACGAAAGATACAGTTTGTTTATTTTCGTTGTTGCAGATGCTAATAGAGTGGGCTTACCAGTCTGCCTTAGTTGGCTCGCAAGGGAACTGCAGTAGCCATCGCTACGTTTTTGCGCCAATTTGTAAACTTCGAGGGACTAGTGGGCACCAGGACGATGATCGCGAACGGCAGTGCGGCCATACAAACAGCAATTACACACGAGCTGCTGCACCGAGTGCATATTCAGAAAAACGTGCGCGACTGAACCTTAAACGTGACTCTCAACAAGTGATTTCTGAATGCCGTGCTGACACGTAACCACTGGAGGTATGCTGCGGCGTTATCCATTATGCAGACCATCGACGAATCGTTCCATAATCAGCACCCGAAGTCCAGGCTCATCAGGAGATCATAAAAATAGACAAACGTCTGTAGGCCGATGGTCTCCACGTTCGGCAGGTGGGACGACAACTTCATAGGATCTACCCATCGTTCCATCAAGCGACACCGCTCAACGCCCAGATAAGAATCTGGCAGGCCATCGAGCGCACAACAGCCATCTTTGACCGCATCATCAAGGACCGTCAGGCACGAAGTAGAAAACGCTTACGTTAAGCATGCAAGCAAGTTTAAGCAAAAGGGTACATAAGGTAGATTGGAACCATGGCGTGGCTCACAAAGTCGGCAAGTAAGAGAGTATAGTGAAACAGGGCTTAGTGACCGTTTTCACACCCTTCAGTAGTTGACTACTAATGTTTGCATCATTTGCAACCATAAACCGCATGGACACAATTCAGCCAAGTTCACTTGTTTAGTATACGTTCCAATTAGTTCCCCTTCCCTTCAGTAGTCGATCACTAACGTTTACATCATCTACAACTATCCTACGATTCAGCGACTAATACACGAGTTCGAGGCAGAGGCCCAAGTTTCCCGGATCCAGTCGGTTTTTCTCGCTCAGTGTCAAGGAGACGTCTGTTGGTCTGGAAAGCAATCATTGTTCTGTGGAATTTTGTTTTTCTTGAAAAACGTGACAGTCGTTTTCACTCAGATTTTTCATGCTTCTCACGATATGTGTTTCGATTGTCAATCTTAACTAGGACGCCGTAGGGTGATAGTCTTCGCGGTTTACGCACAGAATTGCGCCCTTGTGTGATTTTCCCAGCTTACAGCGTTCCTGATTGGTCTACGTAGCTCATTTGAGGGTAAGGATTGTGATATATTGGTCATACCGCTTGTTCGGTTTTTGTATGAAGGTCTAGCATCGCCCGTGTTCCGGGGATTTCAGCACCTCTGGATGGTCTACCTGGTCCATTTGGGCGAACGCACAACGTCCTGTGCTACTCCCTAGGGCGCCATTATAATCATGCACGGTAGGACCAAGCCCTGTTAAGCGACATGGGTGAACACATTGTGTTGTTGTGGCGTATTGTACAGCATTTTCTATTTTTATTCTTCACAATATCTGCCATCCTCAAATTCACATATACAATCGATGAAAAACCAAGGAAATCAAACGATGATATCCCACTAGTCGCTATCAAGCAAGGAGATGAAAATATATCCATCCTTTCACTGAATATGACTTTTATCCAGCACTATCCCTCCCCAATGAAAAAAGCCAATCACTACGCCTCGCTGCAAAAGCGGGTCAAGGCAGAACATCAGTTACCATAGTCCCATCAACCACACATCAATCTGCTCATGGATTTTGAAAGGATAATAAAAGTGTCCATTGTCGAGTGCTGAATGCAAGAAAACTGTGTTAACCGAAAGCAGCACGCTTTCTCTGGTTAGCGCAATTGCATGACATGTTAGTTGGAATTCTTGAACAATATATCGATGTCCGCCGAAGCAGGAAATGCAGTGATCGTCGTATTCCTAGACATGCATGAGGCTTTTAATGGTGTGCCCCGTAAGCGTCTGTTGATCGACATATCTTGGCAGGCAAGACCCCTAGTACAGTTGGCTTTCGTCATACCTTGAAGGCCGAACGCAACTGTCAAAAGTTGAGAGCACTGCTCAACACTGAAACCAGTGATCAGTGGGGTGATTCAAGGGAGCGTTCTGGGACCAGTGCATTTCCCTATGTATATGAATGACGTATGCGATTCTACTAGACATGGCAAACCCTTTCCGTTTGCTGACGACATAAAAATCGTCTACACTTTCCAACAGCCCTGCAGCCTCGCTTCTTGTCTACAGAATATATGACAGTACTTAGCATCATTAGAATAGTGGTGGAAGACATCGCTGATGAAGTTCTCAGCAAACAAGTCGAACTTTATCACTTATAGTATACATATACCCAGTGGGGCTGTCTCACTTGATGGTCATCATGTCGACACCGCCAAAACCGTTCCAGATCTAGGAATATGGTATTCAAACTCCTTCAATTTCTCCGAACAAGTACGCTTTCATGTAGCAAAAACTGAAAGGACGATAGGCTGTGTCAAAAGGACATTTGGCCCACAGGATGCCAAGCTGGCTGTTTACAAAATGTGTGCTAGACCTCAACTTGAGTAATGCACCTTCATTTATTGTCACCTGCGCAAGTCTGATAGGATAACTCTGGAAAGTCTCCAACGTGCAATCTGATAGGTTTATCCTCACTCACTATAATGAGCGTTGTCAAACACTTGGTATTGACCCACTTTGGTTACGAAGACTAAAGGTAAATCTTACACTTTGGCATAAACTGATACGCTCGGACGCCCTCACTACAGCGCTCGCTGTTCATTTTCAACACAGCTCCCCATATGGCCTAAGAAACAAATGTTCCACTTTGCCAACCCTGTTAGCTCGAAAAAGATAGGCTCCAACTTCTTCCTTGCAAAATATTGCTACATTTGGAAAAGACTTCCGAATAAAATCAGGGCCAGTGACAACATTCAGCGTTTTAAAGAGGGCCTAGACAGCTGTCTCACAATATCAAACATGATGTATATCTTCAAACATCTTGTATCTTCTGATGTTCTTCTCGAATGTGACCCGGGGAACATTCAGCTATCAGCTACATGACACACGTACCCGTACTTACTTACTTAGAACATAAACAGGAAGGAAACAAACAGGGTTATAACTCACATATTATTTTGTATGCTCATTCGCTATAACCTATTCACCCTGGTAAGCCATCAGGTCAGAGTTTTGGTATCCCATATTGACGGTTTACTTGACCAGCATACTAAAACTCTCCAAAAAAATCGTGGAAAGAAATACTGTCCACGTTTACCTCACATAAGTGCATTTAAACCTCAATTCACATCCTCGACTATCTTCCTTGCCTCCAACCCTACTTTGTAATCACCATTAACCGTTTCGTGCTATGATACACAGATTCTGGCTTAAACGTCTTATAAAACAAACTAATGTCACAACTCCGTATGTAATTTCAGTTCTCACTTGATAATAGTTCCTCTATGAGCACAATTCCTTTTTCTACGTTTATCTTCGATTTCTCTGTCAAGCGTTCATTCAGGAGAAATCGTAGTGGGAAAAGGGTCGTGTCCACAGCTAAATGTTTTGCACGCCGCTTTCTTCCAGGCATTCAGACGCAGATATTGTACGGACCAATAGCAACTCAGTTAAACGCACATTTCCTTCAGTTGTTCTTGCCAGTATTCTGTTCGTTTAATAGCCTACCGCATACCCTCATTCCTTTTACTTCCCCTCACTCTCCCTGTATCTACAAACCCAACCAGCCGTTAGTATATGGCCTTCTTCAAGATGCCATTGAGGGGAAAACAATGTGTACGATGCAGACCAATAACATATATCGATGTAAAATAGTTATACAACATGTAAAAAATGGGAAGGGTTGACTAGCATCCCGGTCGAAGGCATCCTGCTCATCCAGATCTACAATCGGTATGTTCTCCTGTATAAGTAAGAATATCTGCATGCTTCTGCACACAAACCTGGCTAGCGTCCTCACTTTGTCTTGCGCAAGTATTTTGTGCGTGTCGTATGTCTCTCGCTCAATGTCGTCACCCTTTACAATATTCATTCAGCCTGCTGTCAGATGTAATTGCGTATTCTGTTCTTTCGTGTACTCACCCTAGGTACGTTCCGGATTAAGGCTATGTGGCAGGTCTTACCTAGTAAAAGGGCTCTCAGCTGTGATCGTTTGAATGCGAGTGTGTGATGTGCATCGGAATAGGTGATTTGTGCGGCCACTGCTCTGGTCATCAACCGTTCGAGCATATTCCTAAGCAAGGCCCAAGCACCGGGGGCACTGATACCCCGAAAGTAATCGGCCTGTAAGCAGAGCATTAGCTGGTCACTGAGCTTCACACTCACCATTGCGGAATAGAACTTGGAACCCAACATTTTCTACCCGTTTCCCGTAATTGTGTTACCGGAGTCGCAGGTAATGTCAAAGAACTTGTTCGTTTGATCGCCAATCGCGTGATTTTTATTGTCAGTCGTTCTATGATCGCACGTAGTGCATTCATCTGTACACTGACGTAATGAAATAGATCCAAGGGAGTGCGGGAGGTACAAAGTACATTTTCTCACCATTTAAAGCAGTCTGGAAGGGTAAATTCGAATGTTGTCAGTCAGTCTTAGTAACCGCCTCTCCTAAGCAACTTCTTGCGAGTATCAGAACCCGAAGTATCGCTTTCTTACTGTTGTCGTTTTGGACCAGAGTGTGTACACCGTATGTTACGCCGCTGGTGGGTATTCGGTGAGCGGCGCTGCATGACGGGACGGAATACTTGACAGCAATAGGTCCAACATTTTTTTCTTGGCGCTATGGCCTCCCTTGCTGTCATCGTCCGCAAAACGTGGTTGTTTACTGTTGAAATGTTACATAATTGGGATGGCAAACGTACATTCGTCTTTTCTGGGGTAAACCCATGTTTATTGTGTAATCGCTGGAAGGTAGATTACCGCAAGTGTATCGAAATTCCATTTCCCTGGCATTTTCGAAGTCAACTGCCATGAAATATTGGAACGTTTGCTATTAAGTAGTCTTACTTACTTGTGGTGACCAGTATGCTGACTGTTAACTTCGGGTCGTCTGATTTCGGTTTGCAAATTATTCCGTGCATACTTGTAGTACGCATTTCCAGGGAGTCGTTGAATTACTGCTGTTGTTCGCGCAGCATTAAGTCAGCTGTTGCTGATGACAGCAACATCTTCGTTGTCGTCGGCGTCAATTTCTACTACACAGTAACACTTTCTCCCGTCCATATCTGGAAGTGAACAGCATTTCGCTAGTCGTGGGTAATAACGTTCACGCTAGAAAAAGAATACACGAACTCGTTTCAGTGATTCATGATAGTTGGTGTTTTATTGAACGTATGTAAAACTGGAATAACAAGTGGATGACGATGAAAAAACACGTATGTATAAAACATCAGAAAAATGTACGCGATGCAATTGATCGCATGGGTCATAACCGCAACTTCGACGATTTGAAAGGTCAAATGCCATCAATGTGCAACTGGATGGCTAGTTCATTGATATTCAACAGTTATGCATCATATGGCAAGCGTAATATGTCGGATTGCAAACCGAACTGAGCATAAGTCCAACCATCTATCAATTTCGAGGGGCAGTCACGCGGCGTACTTGACAAAGAACGAACGTCAGTTGGCACATACATCGCCAAAGAATTGATAATTCATGGAAGCGCTGTAAACACTGTCCTAAGATTCCCATATTCCGGAAACCATTCGTTCGAACCTTCTACCAAGTTGGACAAGGTTCCACGATTGCCTGAGTCGTATGCAGCTGAGGAAATGCTACCACCTCCTTCGTTGGAAGCAACGTCATCGAAACGGTGATTAACCGTTGGAAAAACTTGAAACATTGGGTTCCCTTTTATAACTTCATCAATGCAGGAAGAAGACATATGTTGCGATATGTTAACATTTCGTTTACTCTCATCAGTCCGCAAACGTAAAAACATGCCAGTTATATATGACACACAAATAGAGATAGACAGGGTATGGACACGCACAAAGTCCACACGTGTTACGTCATCACCACCAAGGCAAGCCTATGGGTTGTTTTCAACCACTTTTGTGCACATAGCACCGGCTGGTGAGTTCCAATCAGCATGGCTTCACTAAAGACCAGTAGCTTCGGGTTCTGTTGATGTAACAATATTTTGAATGATTTAACTGGGTCAACCTGGTGACCTGTTATCATGAGGTGTCTGGCAATCGATGATGCGGGGCTTCGAGTGACGGATTCACCGGTTTCAGATGTGTGATGAGTTGTTTTAACCATTTCGGGACGTGTTCTGCTACTCGCTGAGATAACTGTCGGTCTGTCTGCCTATGTAAACGTCACCGCAACTGCAAGTGAACTGGTAAACAATGTGAGAGACAGAATGGTCAGACGAACTGCGTTCGCGATTGTGTAGAACGAGTCCTTCAGTGTTTGAACCAGGCGTAATTGGGCAGCTGCATACGTACGGGCCAGGGCAGAATTCAATTTGTGCTTGATATCGTTGGCCAGATGGTCGCCTTTGAATTGCAGAAATAGAAAATACTTTTCTTTTGAGCTGTTTGTACTGGCTTCTTGCCCTTGTTTAGCATGCTGTGAATGTCAATGAACTTCTCAGTGAAGCCACGCTGATTAGAACTCACCAGGCCGTGCTATGTGCACAAAGTGGTTAAGCCAACCCATAGCTTGCCTTGTTATTGATGGCGTAACACGTGGTGTGACTTTCCTGTCCATACCCTGTCTATCTCTATTTGCGTGTCATATATTATTGGCATGTTTTACGTTTGCACTGATGAGAGTGAATGAAATGTTAACATATCGCAACATGTCTTCGTCCTGCATTGCATGATGTTGG
>LOND01000770.1:23861-37253 GCA_014220965.1 Paragonimus kellicotti | reverse complement strand
ATCGAGTGGGATATGGGGAGGGGGGTTCATTCGTTTACCGTTAACTCTGTAAGGTGCATGTACACAAATGCGCTTAGCTTAGTAAATAAATTACCTGAGCTTCGTAAAATTTGTTCTACCGCAAAGCCCCGGATTGTTGCTATAACGGAGTCGTGGCTCAGCACTTCCTACCTAGATTCCGAGCTCGCTTTAGAGGATATGATTATCTACCGTGCGGATAGAACTGAAGGTAGAGGAGGGGATCGGCCTCTATGTCCACACTTCTCTTCAGGCCTTCCTTTTCAACAATCCAGTACTTGCTGCGATCCAGGAAGCCGTTTGGTGCTCGATTCGCCTAAATGGTTCTGAACGCTGGCTTGTAGGAGTCCTCTATCGTCCTCCATCTTCAGATAATTCAAAAGACGAACTTTTATTATCTGGACTGGAAGTCTTACCCACCTTAGGATTTTCCCACGTTCTCTTAATGGGCGATTTCAACTTACCTGAAATCAACTTTCCGGCTTTCTCGTACGCGGGCACTGAAAATTCTGTCTGCGCGATTTTTTCACACAATCGGAGCATTGGGCTTAACGGAGCACATATCTGATTTCACTCGGTGGCGTACTGGCCATAATCCGTCGCGGCTGGATTATTTATTCACTAACGAAGAGTTGATGGTCGACAACCTTACGATCACCGCACCGCTAGGACTGAGTGATCACGCGGTCGTCTTATTGCAGTACGAACCTGGTCAGCTCAACGGTTAATAGTCGCAGGAACTTCCGGAAAATGGATGTGCAGAAACTACGTGGCTACTTGGAAACAGTCCTGGGTGAACTACACCCCACTTCACTCTGTAGATGATCTCTGTGCAAAGCTTACTGCCATCCTTTCAGCAGCCGTTGGTGAATCGACACCACTATCAGGCCCCAAACGGAACAAGCCTCCAAGTCAACTACGCTCTAGTACACTCAAACTAATTCTGAAGAAGCGTCATGCTTGGACGTGCTATCGATTATCGGGATCTGAAGTTGATCAAAAAATATACGCTGCTTTAAGGAATCGGTGTACGTCGCTAATTCGACATGACCGTCTGCATTATCAACAACGTCTTACAGAACGCTTTATCGCTGACCCAAATAGCCTCTTCCGATTTGTAGCATCAACTCGCAAGGCGAAAGCTGGAGTTCCACAACTCTTAGGCCCATCAGGCCTTACTAGCTCTGATATGGAGGCCGCTGATGTCCTCGCTGAGTTTTACAGCAGTGTTTTTGCGCAGTCACCATCAGTTCCTCAGGTTCATCTTGACAATGAAATAGATGGCACCTACACTGTGGATACATCCTCCACGGCGGTGTTGGCTAAACTCAGGTGCCTTAGGGACAGTTCTCCTGGCCTCGACGGTATACCTCCCAAGGCCTTGCGTGAAGCGGCTGAACAGCTTGCTGAACCACTCAGCTTACTGTTTACGCAATCCGTTTCCCAGGGAACAGTACCTAGCAGCTGGAAACTCGCGAGCATCACACCCGTTTTCAAGGGTGGTAGGCGTAATTGTCCCGGTGATTACAGACCAATTGCTTTGTTATCAAGCGTCTCAAAAATTTTAGAGGCGCTTGTATACGACTCGCTTCACCAGTACCTCACCTCTCGTGAGTTTTTCTCCAATGCGCAACACGGATTTCGCAAGGGTCGTTCGTGTACTACAAATCTGCTGATAGCCACCGACCAGTGGACGAAAGCAGTTGATCAGGGAAATGGAATAGACGTAGTATATCTCGACTTTGCTAAGGCATTTGACCGCGTGGACCATGCTGTTTTGATAGGTAAGCTTTCCCTTTATGGGTGCGAGGCAATCTTCTTCAGTGGCTTCAGTCATATCTTGCTAACCGTCTGTACAGGGTGCGCGTTAATAGCGTATTCTCTACCTGCAGGCCTAGCCTCAGTGGAGTGCCCCAAGGTTCAATTCTTGGTCCGCTACTATTTTTGATATTTATCAACGATCTTCCACTCTCAATCACTTCCCCGTTATTACTGTTTGCGGACGACGTCAAAATTTGGCGTGCCAACACCACCGATGATTCTGTTATCTTACAGAGAGACCTTGACATTCTATTCAACTGGTCTCGAGTGAACCGACTCGACTTTAATGCTGGTAAGTGTAAAGTCATGCACATCCACAGCTCTCTAAAAACCACGTATTACCTCGACGGGTACCCGCTTCAGACAGTTCTTATCGAGAAGGACCTAGGAACCACTGTTTCGCACACTCTCTCGAGCTCTGCGAACGCTGAAACAAACGCAAAAAAGGCTAGCAACACCCTGGCGTTATTGAAACGTCTTTTCGGCCAGTTCAACCCCAGTTGTTTTCAGCTTCTATACAACAGTTTCGTTCGACCGCATCTGGAGAATGGAACTGTGATCTGGCCACCACATCTCCAAAAGGACAAGCTGCTCCTGGAGACCGTGCAACGTCGAGCCACTAGGGCAGTCCGGGGTCTGAAAACCAGGCCGTATGAGGAAAGGTTAAAATCTTTGAACATGTACTCTTTAGAGTATCGTCGGCTTAGAGGTGATTTGGTATTAACCTTTTGATAATGAAGTCCCCGGATCATCCTTGCCGGCCAATGCTCAACAGGGGAAATAGCTTGACACTGAGGGGCCACCCCCTAAAACTAGAGGTCCAACATAGCAGACTAGAATGTAGACATAGCTTTTTCTCATTGCGTGTTTGCAAGGCTTGGAATGCTCTTCCAAGCCATGTTGTTTCTGCCAGCTCTGTAACAATTTTCAAGGCTCGCCTTGACCAACATATATTTCTTCTCCTGGTGTGTGCATCAAACTTTCGTAAACCGCAACCCATTTCTCTCTGATTATGCATTCTTTTGTCAGCAGACTTCATGTTTGTCTTATAATGTAAACATTTGTTGATTTGTAACGCCTGTAATTATCTGTCATGATCGCGCACATCCGAGCGTGTCTCTCACGAATGCGTTGAGAAATATATATTATTATCATTTATACTATTATTATATAGCCACGGACGAATCTAGGAAGTTGTTACAATTATCGCCGTCAAAATAGTGCGCAGCCACCGGTCCGATATATAATAGAAATTGTCGGCACTCCGTAGCCTTCCAGGTCTTAAAATCCGTAAGTCCGCGGCACTTGCGAGGGAAATCACAGGATAGGCTCTTACGGCATTCCAAAATCCTATCGTTTATGCGTTGGAGAGCTTGTGAGCCTATACGAACGTTTCTGGATACTGGCCCGGATGTCCAGTTATTAACCATACGACGGACAACGCCCAGACACACGGAGTGCATATAGTCAATGGGGAAAGTGGTGATCATATCGACCGGCAGCGACATAAACGGGGACAGGGATGTACGGCGTGCGATGCGAAACGATGCGTCTGTTCGAAGAGAACCAGTTTGCGGCGTAAACGTGACTTTCCGTTCGCATCGTCCACCTCGTTGGCCGCACTTGTCGCGGACATGGTATGCACCATGCCCACGTACCTGTTTAACGTACGAGCGGGCCGGTGTACCACAGATTACCACCATTAAGCAGATCGTAAATGTAACATTGTCAATAAATATACCATTACATAGCACAACACGTCAGTTCTTGCATTACGTCCGAAAGATATACGTTGACGTCTTCCGCTTTGCTGCTCCCTCCATACACACCAACTACAAACGGTTCGGTTACGATCGGCTCAGCAGGCTACAGAGTGCAGTCCATAATTTGAACTTCCCCGTATTCGTTGATGTTAAACCGTCCACATTCAACTGGATTCCAACGGACGCCCTATGGTGTAACGCAAACTTAGAATAGCACTACCAATGCCCTTAACCTACTCTAAATGAGCATATTCACTGGAACAAGCGCCACGTACGGACAACATTCTGGGCGTCGACATCAACATTTGCGCACCACTGGTAACTCCGGTATTCTTTCCTTCAGATGCGTAAAAGTCGTGTCACCTGCACTTTCAGGAGTGTTGCTAGAAATTGCCCAGTCCCGGAGGCGGTCGACAACGCTAGCGTCAGGAAGATCAGCCTTCGGATCCTGCACACCTGATCCTGTAAAGTTTCCCGGTATACGTGAAATCACCCGTTCTATGGTTATTACAGTTTAACTTGCCTTCAAACAGCGGCTGTTATACATATTACGATACGGACACCATATCGGGTGCAGAACGTTGGCAAGCATCCCATGTCCTCGTAAATTTCTTGTAAACCACGATAAAAGTCAGCAAGTGAACGTTGCAAATTCCGATAAATGGTGGAACGACTGGCTAACACTTCAAGAAAACCACTAAGGCTTCAATAAGCAGGGTTGTAGTGAGATCACCTTCGACGTCCCCAAAATCCTAAACTCCCTGCGACGTGAGAGTTGCCTTACCAGTACCACCGTGCCTGTTCACATTATCTTGTGAATGTAAATTTACTACAAACCACTAACAGTGTTGGCGTAGGTTTCGCAGTCTTAGTCGTGGCTGTATAATGAATCCGCGCCATCTCTACTATTATAGGCTACATTCACTAGGATAACAATGTTTTAGCTGTCACCGTTGGGAACGCCGCCCAACCAGTCTGACGCTTGTTTGAATTCTGAAGGTCGACTGGAGTTTCCGTCGACATTCGTCCTCTCTGGCGGTTGCCGTGCGGTTGTGCTTGAGGTTCTCTCACGTCCAACTCCCTAGCGCCTTTAACTGTTGCGTTGAAGTCCGCTTGTGAACGGTGAGTAAATCAATAAATAAAGTTTGTTTGCAGATTCGCCGTCTTCTCACTACGACTTCCGTTCCGCGTTAACATAAGGCTGGGAAAACCTTGGGCGTACGAACCTAAGAACTAGCATCAGGATGGATTAATTTCTTTTACTTCAGCGCTGCCGCGGTGGTGATCAAACATAATTACAAGTTTGGTGAACCTTATCAGGAGTAGAAAGCGCCGGTACAGCGTGAATGTGAACTCAGGGCACATGGATAATCGCAGCGGTTAGATTTCGGTTGAACAAATAAATAATTTATACGTACAACAAATACTTCCTCCATTCCGATGCAATTCGTTCTCTGCTAGCACAATCAAGGATAAATAAGAGTAAATCCGTAATTTGGTCCAATGGACCAATCCGGAGATCATCTAAGGGATTCGCCGGGAATTTGGGACACATTCTCTAACTCGGCCCTATCGAGTGTAACGCAATATTCTCTGAATTGCCCGTTTCTCATATCTTACTTATGCCCAAATTCACCCACCCACACACACACACTGTGAATTGTCCATAAATGAACAATAAAGTGCATAATTCACCCCTGAATTAACCCAAAACCATGTAATTCACTCCTGAATTAACCCGAAATTTATCATAATGCAACATAAATGGCCCCGAAACCACGTACGTATTTCATCTTGCAAGTACTATCCAAACGTCGTATACCGTCCTCACGCTATGATACACTGAGTGGAGAGAAGAACCTATAGGAAGTGGATAGTGGAGGTTTGTTGCAGTGAATGAAATGCACAAGATGGATCCTTCTCACGTATGTATTATCCTTCCGTGTGTGATTCTGTTTCCTGGTAAACATGAACCAAGCGAACGTGACTGAAATGCAGGAAAATTACATGCGAACAATAAATAAATCTCAAATCTCAAACTCACGTCCTCATGCTACATGATAACACAATTGATTAAGACTTATGGTCTGCACAACTTAACGCCGTTGAAAATCAACTTCATGTGAAAACGCATGACAGACCCACAAGTGGCACACTTCAAGAAGGCGAGATTCTTAAGTATTCAAATCACGTCACTCTTATTGCTTCCAAACTCACCCCCATGCTATTTCATAACACAACTGTCATTGAATGCTCATTTCCACTGTTGTCTATGAAAACGATTGGTGATAAATCATCGACGATAAACATATGCGAATTGTGAGAGGAAAAACCGTGGGTGAAGAGAGGTAGGAACGAATAGGCGGAACATAATTCACAATGCGAACTCGAGAATTAGGATGACATACGTTGACAACTATGCAAGGAACGTCATTAATAAGGGCAACATTGTTTGGGCGAGTAGTTGAAAACAAAATGGAAACCTCAATGACCACATTGAGCACCCAGGTGGAGAGGGAAGTCTGATGGGTATACCAACATCGGAATGAACGGCTTCGACGGGAACAGAAGCGGAAGATCTTTCTGATAAACGTCTGTACAATTGTCCTACTGGTCGCGTTGGCCCGGTAAGCATCGATTTCAATCTGTACATGAAAGACTGAATCTAAAAAAAGGGTTATCAAGCGAACCATGCGTGGCCACTTCATCTACAAGGTGCTCCAACGGATGTACTTTGTATACCATAACTGCCTGCTCATACAACTTACAATAATTAAAAAAATAGGTTCATTAATTGTTTTACAAAACCATGATGACTAACGCTAAAGGTGGGGTGACAAAATACGGCGCGTGTTTGAAAAAGGCCAGTTATTATTGCGTGCAAGTGTATATTACGTTTATATCATTTAACCGCTCAAATTAGCATACTATTTGATCAATTCTGTTACCGTTAATTACTCTGAAACGTTTTGATCATATATCGGTAATTTTTGAAAAAATATCATACCATAATGCCTACTAAGTCAGCTAGGCTTCAAAAATTGTCGGTCGCCACGCGATCAGCCTCATGCAAAAAAGGCATGATGACAACAAGAGAGGCGTAAAATCCCCAGACACCACGTCCAACACCTACTCCATTCCTGCCATTGCTAAGGAGCCAAAATCTGCTGCTAAAGCGATAAACTCAACGGCCAACATTAAACCCTCACAAGGAAGGAACAACACCAAGTTGTGTTCAGTTCCTATTACCGATGTATTTTCAGACCAGGTTAGAAAAATAACTGACTACTTCTAGTCATAGAGATCTTGTAGCTGCTGGGACCTTTATTGACACAATAGCTACGGAACTGCACAAACGGTTACGCTGTGCAAGTAAAGTGGTTGTGTTTAACATACCTGACAGAATACCTTTGTTGACCGTGAAAAGAGTCTTACTCAAAGCTGGTAGGATGGAAGACCAGGAGTGCCACTGCTTAAGACTTCGCAAGAAAGTACAGCAAAAATGCTGTCCACTGTTACTGCAGTTCACAAGTGAATTTGTAGCGAACGAATTCGTCAACAGACGAGACCAAATTATGCGTGCCACAAATTTTAAGTCCATAAAAGTGTTTGGTGACAAGACACCACTCCAAAGGGAAATATTACGAACCAATATTTCCCAAGTAAAGAAGTCAAGTCACAAAGTCAGCAACCTCATTGACTTGACTGTCGATCTCGACTGCTCTACAAATTCCGTAGATGAGCAAGCTGCAGCTGGCAACACTGTTACGTTGTCCGCTCAGAAGAATACTGAAAAGCAAACCACGTCCAGCTCTGTTGACGCCGGGCGCGTTCACGTTTATCCAGCAAGACCCACGGTTAATGCTGATAAATGTTGGAGAGACTGGCTAACACTATGGCCATGATGAATAAACTGATGTCTCTTGGACGAGCTGCATCGTGTTGTTGATCAGGCATAACCACAAGTTTGGCAAACCTCACAAGCAGTTGACAGGGCCAGCAGGGCGTGAATTTGAACACAGCGCGCGTGAATAATCGAGCGGTTAGAGTTCGGCTTAACGAATAACTAGTTTATACTTAAAAAAATACTTTCTCAAGTGTTAACGCAATTCCTTTGTGTGGTACGTACTTCGTGTGTCATATAAATAGAGAGCATTCCTGGCGCACAGGATATTAGATACGTTTTCGCTAACCAACATACTATTGGTCAGAAATATGTCCCTGAAATTTCTTCATACAACCCTAATTCACCCCTAACTGGTTTTCGACTTGGTGCTAGCAGGGTAGCCTCAAGTCCTGTGCTCCGAACTGGAACTGAACACGACATTACAAAATGCTCTTCAGACAAAACTGATAAGTCTACAGTGTTCGTACTAATTATTTTGGTTCGGAAGAAAGCGTCCTTCTGACGTATAATGCATATTAATTGCGAGAGCAAACCAATGACTGACCAGCGGACTGTGGACACAGATGATTGGCCCACAAGGTGCACAGGGTTGACGAGACGGAGTAGAGAGAAAACCATGACACAAGAAGGAAGTACACACGACAGAGGGAGCTGTTTATGTATCCGTAGTCAGCAACCTCAACGGGACGGTAAGAGCCGTTGCCATCTTACTATGAAATTTGTGAACTTCCGTTTTCCTGCACTCCGGAAGACCGTACCCAAATTGCAGTACTGCAAGTGTCTATCGAAGCTTACAAGTGGGCTCTGTTATGTTAACAGAGCCCTAATGAATCTTCCTCAATGATCTACATTTCAATATCTCCCTTTGCATGTTCACCTCTTAAAACTGTTTGTTTTGAAATATTACCGATATATTGATACCGCCGTGCGAAGACGTGATTTCATCAGGATATTACTTGAAAATAAGGCGTGTAAGTTAATCAGGTCCTTCAAGCTGTAAGCCGACAAGCGTTCGTAACGAGATAGACTTACAGAAAATTTTCGTTTCACCGTCTTTCAAGAGCTTAGTCAAACCACTCAAAAGACATTCGTAAGACGGGCCAGACACTTATAGGGTATTGTACATATTTTCATATTTCGCTTATTTTTATATATAGTCTACAGCACTTGTTCTTGTACAAAGTGAACACCACTTGTTTGAATTGATTCTACTTAGCAATACACTTTTGGTGCGCGCGTCTCGTCTCCTTGGTGCTCCTGTTCCGCGTAGATCGGGATTGCCTATAGTGAGCTATTCAGCGACTGCATTTTGAACTGACTATTCGAGTTTATACCTTTGTATTGGGCTAGTCCCCTACAAATTGGTGAGCCCGTGTATTGACTTTTATTACACGTTTTGCCAAAGTTTTGTTCATTCTGCAGTCTTCCACCTATAGTTCTCCCCAAAATCTTGGTATCTTTAATCTCGTATTTTTCTCCCCCATTACTATGCCTTCTGATATTGAACAGGAAACAACTGCCTCGGAGAACACTGTCATGATTAAACTTCCTGAGTCTGGCAGTAAAGGTCTTGGACCGTGATTCGCATGAATTGAAGTTGTTTTTCACTTTAAACGAATCCCCTCCCAGCACACCATGTACAAATTGGTTGTCTCGAATTCACGGAAGACCGTGGCCGTGAAGTTTGCAGATAGAATTTATGAAAAGCCAGCTGATAAACCATACAATGTCCCCAATCAACACACGGATACATTCAACTGTTACATGAGGGTCGCATGAGTGTAATTGTTGTGACGGTAACTTTGACACCGTATAACTTCATCAGAGCAGAAAGAAGACATGGATGTTGATTCTCTTTTTACAAATGTTCCCCTTCGTGAGACAGTTGATTTTTTATGTGATTTTATCTCGAGTCAGAACTGTGATATAGGTGTTCCACTTGAATACCTCAAAGATCTTATTTTGTTATGTACAGAAAACATTCGTTTCGATTTTGAGGGACTTGCTTACAAACAGATAGACGGTGTTGCTATGGGTAGTCCGTTAGGTCCAACACTAGCGGACGTCTTCTTAGGAATGATTGAGCGGCAAGTCCCGGATTATATAGCCGAATCGTTATTGTACAAACGATACGTTGATGATATTTTAATTTTTACTGATGTTACTCATTTCGACCTGTTTTTCAACTTTCTTAATAATATTCATCCCAACCTATCTTTATCTCACGAAGTTGAAACGAACAACAGTTTACCTTTTTGGATGTACTCATTACTAGACGTGCGGATGGCACGTTACAGCGCTCAGTTCACCGCAAAGCGACATGGGTGGTCAATATCTTCAGTTTTCCAGCTTTGCTCCTATTGCATACAAACGGGGTTTGGTTAAGACACTGTTTCATAGAGCCAGGCGTATTTGCACCCCGGATACTCTGCAGACAGAACAGGAGTTGCTGAGACAAACTTTACTAGCGAATGGATACCCCGACAAATTCATTGAGGCACATAATACGGTGAAGAAGAGCATTGAGCCCATACTGACGGCTCAAAAGAAGGATGTTTTCTTATTCTTGCCGTTCAAAGGTGACCACTTAGCCAATGATATAAACACATTAAAGTCTGCACTTGCTCGAACGTATGCGGCTGCGCAGTTGCGCTTATTTCAAACCACCAGAGGACCAGTTCTCCGTAATCGCGAAAGTAGTTTGTCAAATTGTTCTGTCTCCCATATCGTGTACCAGTTCACCTGCAGTTGCGGTGACGTTTACATAGGCAGAACAGATCGACAACTATCACAACGAGTCGCCGAACACATACCGAAGTGGTTGAAACAACAGATGATGAACCAGCCTCAACTTGGTGCATTGACGGCTCGAAATCCAACGTCATCGATTGCTAAACACATCATGACAACAGGTCACCAAGTTGACCCATTAAACTCATTCAAAATATTGTTGCGTAATCGAAACCCCAAGTTATTAGCTTTTTGCGAAGCGATGCTCATTCGAACTTACCAGCCGACGTTATGTGCACAAAAGTGGTTGAGGCAACCTATCGGGTTGCCATGGTCGTGATTACATAATAATTGATGTGCTTGTAGATGTGTCTAGTCCCTGTTTGTCCCTATCTATATGATGTATATAACTAGCATGTTTTACGTTTGCGACTGATGAGAGTAAATGAAATGTTAACATATCGCAATATATGTCTTCTTTCTGCTCTGATGAAGTGGTTAAAGGGAACTCAGTGTTTCAAATATAACTTGTTGTTACGTCATGTCTTTGTTGTTTGTTGTACTTCTACTTGTTTCTTATTATAAACGGAATCAGTTTAGTCCATTTCATTGTGATATTCCATTATATTGTTTCAACATCTTCCGGCAGCAACTAAAAATTTGCACTGCCCATAGCGCGCGATTGGTCTCAGTGTGCATTGTTATGCCCACTGGTGGTTGTTCTAAATAAGCATCATCCAGGCATGTTGACCAATCACTTTCGGCTGACTTCCTGTTGTTTTCTAAAAGTCGTGGCTTCACCCAGTCCTACCATGGACGGACAATTCGTATTTCAAGCAATGACGGTCGTGATGATTCCATGTCCGTAGATTGTCTTACGTCTGTTTGTGATGAACCAATCATTCATTTGCACGTCGCTCTTCATGATGAGATGTATGATGCTGTCATTGACACCGAGGTTGTCACTGACATGGAGTGTTCGATTGATAATGGCAACAACTGTTCCCTGCAACCGACAACGATTCTGTTGTGCTGGCAGGTCCATCACATAATCTGGATGCTGATAAACCAGAGACCTCAAGCACACTTACGGCAAGAGGAGCACTCCAAAGAGCTGCCTTAAAAACAAAGGTGTCCTAGCAAACCTTGTATATACTTATGGGTGAACTTTGACCGCTGCATCCTGAGTTGAGCCTAAACCCTAGAACACTGATGCAAACGCTGCGACATTGTGAACATGTGAAAGTGGATGGTGGTGACTACATCCATTTCAGCATCCGTGAATCCCTCCAGTTTGCCATGCAGAATTCAGTAGTCTTCAGGAATATCACAACAGCTTCTCTACAATTGAATGTTGACGGACTGACGTTGTTTAAGAGCTCCAGTTTGCAGTTGTGGCCTATTTTGGGCCGCTGGGTTCGGCCAAATTCTGTTATCTCCCTAATGGGTGTTTTCTGCTGAAGGGCTAAACCGTCCAGTGTACAGAGTGCATTGGTGTCAGGGCTGAAAGACTGAGTGACCGTTGGGTGGACATTTCCATTAAGTACGCCGTTCGTTCGCATCCAGATCGACAGTGCAATCAAGTGGATGAAACGGACTTCCCTCTTCATCTGCCAGTTGAATCAGTTGGCAATCTGACTGTTCGAGAGTAGGCTGGAGGATGAACAGTTGTACGACAAATTGGTAAACAGGATTACAAATGTCATGGTTAATTTTCAGGTTGCGCATCTAATGCTTGCTGGCGGGAGCAACTACAAAAGCCTGTATTTGCTAACGTCATGGGGCTTCTAATACACCACGAACTAGTGAAGGACATCAACTGGCGAGGTGTAAATGGGAAGTCTTTTCCCGGTACTTTAAGGCGGAGACTGTTGCCGGTGTAATCCAACTTCACCGGTGTTGTTACTTCTAGATGCAAGCAATAAAGTGTTCCGCGGGAGTTACACACCATGAAATCAAGGAGCGTATTCAGCGGTGGATCCAAAAAATGAGGCAGAACGTCCATCGCAGGCGCAAACCGCTGGAAACCTTGCTAACGGCAGCAGACGATAAAGAGAACTCCTCATGCTCCTCGTTGTAATTGTCCAATATATTTTTACAATAAATCTGATTCTTCTGCTTGCGTCGTAACGCCTTCCAGGACGATAGTGAACTATCATATTTATAGTCTCATGTAGAACCGAAGGTTGGACGTAGTAAGTGCAGCTGGACGTACAATGCGCGTAATCGCGAGTGTAGTTTTAATGTCATATAAGCCTCACAATTTATCTCCTTGTTACTCTCAAACTACGCTCATGCTGACTGGGTCATCAAATCAGCCATTATTGTCAGGATGGCAGCTGCTTGCTGGCGTCAAGTTGGGAGATCGCACCCCTTCACAGTTGCTTCGATGCATAACCCAGCCGTCAAACAAGCTTGATTATCAGCGAACCGGTTGAGCATGAGTTGTGGCTTCAGAACCTCCCTCGCGAGCTTCGTCACACATTGGCTGTTTTGGAAAAGGACACACCGTTGACCAAACTGGCAGAGTTGGCGGACCAGGTGCATCACAATTACGCTCCTCAGCAAGTAGCTCAACTGCAGGCGTCTTGCAGCCGCGACACCCTCCAACAGGACGTGAGAAACCTGAGAGAGAAGCTTGCACAACTGTCCTTGCAGCTAGCCAATTCTAACGAAACTGCTAACAGACAAACGGTCACCAACACGCTCAAAGTCCCGCCCACGAAGTAGGTCGCGCACACGACACTTCGACAGGGGTGTGCTATTACCACCGTCGATTTGGTACACGTGCTCGTCGTTGCAACCAGCCCTGTTCCTTTCGGAAGGGTGAAAACCAGACGGGAAACGACCAAGCCAGTCAGTAATGGCGACGGCTTCCACTGGCTCGTACTTATGTCGCCTGTTTCATGTATTCGACCGCTCAACTTCTCTCAAATTTCTCATTGATACGGGAGCCGCGGTTAGCGTCATTCCACCCACTGGTGACAAGCATAACCTCAAACCAATGTCGTATACCTTACAGGCTGCTAACCACACCACCATAAGGATTCAGGGAGAGAAACTGCCCACTCTTGACCTTGATCTCCGTCGACAATTCCACTGGACCTTCACCGTTGCAGACGTACAGCACCCAATTATTGGTGTTGACTTTCT
>LOND01000770.1:3681-22175 GCA_014220965.1 Paragonimus kellicotti | reverse complement strand
ACGTAACAAAATCCACAGATATACCATCACGACTCCCGGCACATTCGCTAACCCCGATGCACGTTTCAGTCATGTCCATGTTGACATAGTCGGGCCGTTACCGTATTCAAAAGGTCATCGGTATATCTTGACGTGCGTTGACCGTTTCACCAGATGGCCAGTGGCAATACCCCTCCCTAACACAAATACTGAAACAGTTGCGCGAGCGTTCATGGACGGATGGATCTCAAACTATGGTGTTCCAACTACTGTAACCACCGATAGAGGCACACAATTTCAATCAACGCTGTTCAGAGACTTCAACCGGTTGCTCGGAGTCGATCACATCAAAACCACTGCATACCATCTGGCGGCAAATGTCGAACGCCTTCATCGACAGCTGAAAGCCGCTTTAGAAGTCCAACAAGACCGCCAGCATCGTATCGATCACTTACCCTTTGTCATGTTTGAAATTCGCTCGACTGTTAAAGAAGAAATTAGTAGCAGGATCATTGAGTTGGTGTACGGTACGATACTTCGTCTCCCTGGTGAACTCTTCTACAATTCGAAAGCCGATCAAACTAATTTTGAAAGCTACCACCTTCGTGCAAGCAGTTGAAATCACCGATGGCAAAAATCTGGCCCAGGCCTACCAGGTTATATCAAAGAAAAGTAAAAGCACTCTGAATTAGACTTCTGTGGATTTTGCTTTTGTTTCTGTCGGAGCCGTTAAATCCTCTTTCCGAAAACCATACTCCGGACCATTTCGTGTGATTAAACGGTTCCCTAAGTTTTTCGTGATCGATCGCAACGGATCCCACGATACAGTGAGCATTGACAGACTTAAAGTTGCTCATGTCGAACCCCACTTAGATTCTCCCATCGCTGCTGAAGACGTGTCCTATGGGCGTATATATTGTACATATAGCGTATATGGCGTATATAGTGTAGGAACCAGTCCAACAGAATACCACCCAGTCTAGACTGGGTAGTTGACGTCGCACAAGTTCAGCGGCACTTCCGACATCATTCCAGATGCAATCATGGATGAATCTTTCATTTTCTGAAACAACTGTAAGTTCTCTACCAGATTGTCCAAGCAGAGTTATTGAATCTTGCTTGTTATCGGAGATACTCCACTTCTAATGCGTCCTAAAAGCTTGACTCATTGCAAGTATCAAGAGATGGAGTGAATAATGAGCTCCTGCGGATACTGACGAAGGAGAGGATATACATTTTAATACGTCAGACCACTTCGTAACCGTCCAAAATCTGTTTTTTTCACTACAAAAATTGTTCCATCACAACGGCTTTTTCAATACTTCCAATGTGTGTGAAATTCGTTGTTCGCTTGTTGAGGACAGACGGTGGCTTTCATAATGGTTGGGTATATTGAACACTCAAAAAGTAGGTGGTATTTCATTGAGTCGTATTTTAAAGGTGCGCCCACCTTTTCTCCCGGCTGTTTTTTAATGAGTGTTCCCGAAGTGTCTTCTTAGAACATTCAGGGGTCACTCGGGGGACTGAGAGAACTGGAACGTTTCTGTCTAGAACCGTGCCTAATCTCCACAATGATTAAACCAGAAAACCGAAATAATGGACGACGGCGTTTATTGCAAGTAGACTGGGAAAGCAAGATGTAAGCGAAGCACGACAAAGCAAAGCGCGACCAACCAGTAGCAAGCAACCGGAAATTTTTATAATCAATCTGACACGAGAGAAATGCAGACATGCATACAAACAATCGCAATGATGCCAACGGTCGAAATAAATAGCAAAACAGTTGGAATACGTGGCAAACCAAGAGTGTCTCTACAGAGGTCCCCCCTAGAAGGCTTCAAGCTACGTATGTCACGTTGAAGAAAGTTGGTGACGATGAAGAGGGGTCAGTCCGCTTGCAATATCCGGAATCGTCCATGCGTCCCTAAGGTGGTGCTGTCGGAGCGGGCTACCCAACCCACCAAAACTCAAGGAGAAAAAGATGGGAGGTAGGCTTTCCCCACTGCTGCAACGACAGACGGGAGTGTGCTCTCCCCCCACCGTGACCTGCGCGCGACCTGTAATGTAGAAAGAAAATAAGTACCTGGCGAGCAAAAATTACTTACGGGCTCATCATTGCAAACTTTTCAGTGGTTGTTGAACTGTGCCGTATGTTGCGTGAAATGTTCTTTTTTGTCGGTTTTTGTGGGTCGCGTTTCCTGGTTTCTAAAATGAGAAGGTTACTGGGGGAAAAATACGTGTAGTAAACGACCTCAACAAAACGTGCTGGGAAATGGACGCGACGTCCTGATCGCGTGTGGCGCGGGGCAGGTGGTGTGGGGATGGTCAAGGAAGGGGATGATGTTGTGAGGGAGGCTGCCGCAGATGACTGCTCGGACCGTGTCGTCGTCTACATAGGCGACTTTAAGGCGATCGACGGAAACGGTGTCATGACGACCATGACGGTCGATCGTGAAATGCTTTGATGCTCGTCGAAGCACTCTGAAGGGGCCCGAGTAAGGTGGTTGAAGCGGCTTGCGTACATCGTCGCACCGGAACGAGTACATGTGAACAGGTGGCCAAATCCTTGTGCATTTGCACTGGCCTATTTTGTTCACGGGGAGATGTGGGTTGTATTTGCCGCATATATCGAGATAATTTTGGAGCAAAGGTCGAAAGAAGAAAAACCTCAATGGAGAGGGCGAAACAAGTTCACCAGGACAGACGCAATGTGCAGCCATAAACCAATTCTGCCGGGGTGCATTGTAGATCAGCCTTCAGTGTGTTTCGAATCCCTAGAAGTACAAGAGGGAGGACTTCACTCCATGCCGGATTAGTGGTGGCACAAAGCGAAGCTTTAAGCTGCCTATGGAAACGTTCCACTAAACCATTCGAGGACGGATGGTATGCCGTGGTACGAATGCGTCGGCATCCAAGAAAGTTCGTCATAGCTTCGAATGTTGAGCATTCGAAATGTGAACCGCGGTCCGTCGTAATGGTTGTAGGGCATCCGTAGTTGGCCACCCAACGTTCCAAGAAAGCGTGCACGACAGCCTCAGAGGAGCAATTCTTCAGTGGGATGGCATCCGGCCATCTTGAAAATCGGTCGACACAGGTTAAAATGTAAACGTAGCCACGTGAAGGCGGCAAGGGTCCAACTAAATCTAAGTGGACGTGCGAAAACCTGGCATCTGAAAGATCGTTATTCTGTAAGAGAAATTCGACAGTTGGACTACATTTCCAAGTTCACAATGAACATTGCGTGAGATGAGAACACCGTCGTCGATGCCTTGTCCAGAGTGACTTTAAGTGGTTTACACCATCCTTGACACCGTTGATTTGAAGGAATTAGCCTCGAGCACAAAACAACGACCCGGAATTGCAGCAGTGTCGCACTCCTTCTTCGCTCAAACTTCGGGAGTTGCCTCTTGCCAACTGCGAAGGCACAATCATATGCGATACCACGACAGTCAGCCCTCGCCCATTTGTGCCAGTAAACTTCAGACGTTCTGTTTTTAACCGTCTCCACTGCATGTCTCATTGTCAACGCAACGGAATTCACTGATATACCATCACGACCACCGGTCACATTTGCCACACTGGATGCACGTTTCAGTCATGTCCATGTTGACATAGTCGGCCCGTTACCGTATTCAAAAGGTCATCGGTATATCTTGACGTGCGTTGACCGTTTCACCAGATGGCCAGTGGCAATACCCCTCCCTGACACAAATACTGAAACAGTTGCGCGAGCGTTCATCGACGGATGGATCTCAGACCATGGTGTGCACATTTCTAATGAACGTTGTTCAGAGACTTCAACCGGTTGCTTGGAGTCGATCATATCAAAACCACTGCATACCATCCGGCAGCAAATGGTCTGGTCGAACGATTTCATCGTCAGCTGAAGGCCGCTTGAAAGCTCAACTAGACCCCCAGCGTTGGACCGATCACTTACCCCTTGTCATGCTTGGAATTCGATCGACTGTTAAAGAAGACATTGGTTGCACGACCGCAAAATTAGTTTACCCAACGACACTTCGCCTCCCTGGTGAACTGTTTTACAAGTCGAACGCCGGCCAAACTAATTTTGACGCTACCACCTTCGTGCAACAGTTGAAGTTATCCATGTCAAAAATCCGGCCCCAGCCTACCAGGTTAAACACCAAACAAGAACAAAAGCACTCCAATCTGGACTTTTGTGATTTTGTTTTCGTTCGTGTTGACGCCGTTAAAACCCCTCTCCAAAAACCATACTCCGGACCATTTCGCATGACTGAACAATTCCCTAAGTTTTGTGACCGATTGCAATGGATCTCACAATACAGTGACCATTGAAAGAAAAAATGCTTGCTCGACCTCAATCTCGAGTATTGCACCTTTCATTTCACTATCACCTACGCAAATCTGATAGGTTTGTGTCATATAAACTCCAACGGTCAGTTAATAAAAGCTTCTTAGGAGATTCACCCTCATTCATTGCTGGTGAACGTTGTCAATCACTTGGTATTGATCCACTTTGGTTACGAAGACTGAAGTTAAATCTTACACTTCTGTATAAACTGATACACTCGGACGCCATCACTACAGCGTTCGCCGTTCATTTTCAACACAGCTCCCCATATGGCCTAAGAAATAAAGGTTCCACTTTGCCAACCCTGTTAGCTCGGAAAAAGATACGCGCCAACTTCTTTATTGTAAAATATTCCTATATTTGGAATAGGCTTCCGAATCACATCAGAGCCAGTAACAACATTCAGCGTTTTAAAAAGGGCCTGGACAGCTATCTTACATCATCAAACATAGTGTCCATCATCAAATTAGTGCATCTTCTGATGCTCTTCCAAGATGTGGCGCGGAGAACATTCAGTTATCAGATACCTCAGTGATACATACCCGTTCTTACTTACTTAGAACAACAGGGAGGAAACAGGAGTGTAACTCACGTATTATATGTATGCCCATTCGTAATAACCTATTCACCCCGGTAAACCATCAGGCTATAGTTGTTGGTATCCGATATTGACGGTTTAATTGACTAGCATACAAAAACTCTCCAAAGAAAACTGAAAAAATACTGCCCACGTTTACCTCACATAAGTGCATTAAAACCTCAATTCACATCTCGTGCTGGATTCCCTGCCATCGAACCCTACTCACTAACCATTTTTAACCGCTTTGTGCTAAGAAATACAGATTCTAGCTTAAACATTGACAGAGATGTACTTAGAACGAGAACAAAACGGAGGGAGAAAACGGATTGTAGCTCATATATTATACGTATGCCCATTTTCACTAATCTATTCACCCTGGTAAACCATCAGGCTATAGTTATTGGTATCCGATATTGACAGTTCAATTGACCAGCATACAAAAACTCTGCAAAAAAGACTGTGAGAAAAACTACTGCCCCCATTTGCATTACATAAGTGTCCTGAAACCGCAATTCACATTCCGCGATGGCTCCGCTGCAGCAAACCTTACTCGTCAACCATTACTCGCCGTTTTGTGCTATGAAATATAGATTCTAGCTTAAACATTGACCCTATAAAACAAACTAATGTCAAAACTTCGTATGGAATTTTGATTATCACGTGATAATCATTCTAGAAGTAGCTGCTACTTACCCAGTCATCGTGGAATATTATAACAAATGTCTTCGAGCAGTACATAATCCATTGTGGTGAAAAATTAATATCGCGTGAAGTTTTTGTCAAGAAAATATTACGTATACATTATTTGTCATATTACATGTGATCACTCCACATTTCCCCATTTAACACGTGAGATTGTGTTCTTTTTCTCACTCTTGAAAACATCCGTTATGCGAGGAAAATTTCCGCGATGAATGGACGTTAGAAACCCGTATTGACCGAGCAGTTCGCGAGATTTTCAACTGTTTTGACGTTTAAGTGCGTACGTGCACTAAATTAACGCCTTCCCAGGTATACTCAATAATACCAGACGCGAAATAAAAAACAAATAATTGCGGGAGACCCAAAGTATATTATACGAATATTACAATAGGTCTCGATCAGTGCTAGACGACACCGATACGCGAAGATAGCTAGGGAGGTTGAGGATCCGACCGTCGAGCGCGCGATCAAGCCGGAAAGTAAGTGAGGCGCCATTGGCGCGCATAGACCGACAAGCATGCAAACAAACAAACGCGGTCGCATGCAACAAGCAGACGGCAGACAAAGATCCTTAAGATCCTATGTACAATGTGAACTATGATTTTGGGAAGAATTTTACACATCGTACAGCAGACAGACCGGGACTACCTCTGTAGCACTAAAATGCACACGACAATCAAATAAGTCTTACGCTTTGGTTCGTTCAATTCTTCGCCGGATTTTGAAATTCCCGTACTCCCTCGCCCAAGCCGAATTGTTTCAACATTTTTCCGTAGCTAATTACGTCAAGTAACGGCGAATCCACCGAAGATACATGTGCACTGATTTCGAGAGTCGATTTCTTTTCATTGAAAATGCTTCGGAAATTTGATGAAATGAAAGTTACATCACGTTTGAGTAAAATGGTACAAATAAGCTTGCTAAGAAATATATAAAATACGACACATTCTACCTTGTTTCGCAAAACAGTGTTCGCACTTATTTCAGTGACACGTGTCCTGAAGGTACATTCAGGGACGCACAGACGTTTGCGCGCTTAGCAAACCATACATATGGACGGATACATATTAAAATACAGAAAGACTTCTTCATATATATATATATGGTCAGGTGAAAAATATATACATATCTACCTATAAGTCCACATAACCAGATATGTGCATATAAATATAGATATACGTGTAATTATCGTTATACAAATCGGCACATTTATTTCTTCTTCTATGCAAATAACTACACCACTATATCGAATAATTTATAATTATGAGCTGTTTGTAGGTACGCATATTTTGGCGTTAATTAATTTGACAACGGATTTATCCATCAACCAATCAGAAAATTCCGCCGTTCAAATTATTTTTTCCCGGGTATGAAAGGAAACCGGCTCCCAGTTCTGTGTAAGTCAGCAACCCTTTGGACATTTGACCGGCGATTTTGGCGACGCACCCCGAAGCCTTTGTGTCCCCATCAAATTCTACATTATGTTAGGTCGGTTGAAAATTTCACTCGCGGAAAATCTAACTCATTCATCTGTTGTAGTCGAAATATCAAAGAAAGCAATGTGTAGGGTTTTGTGAGATCACCAACATGGGGGACAGACGAAGCGGGCCAAAGACATGCCTTTTGACCTCTGAGAGGTTGACGGAACTAGGTTCTTCGGTTCCGAAACCCAGAGAGGATAAATCTTGAGCACAGCAGTTTCCGAGCCACCACTGTATTGTCAACATTTGTACTTGTAGTTGAAAGGTCGGCAGTTGGACTGACTTCTTTAGAAACTGCATATCTGCTTCGTATAACAGGCACAGCGGATTGAGCAGACACTGCGTGCGCAGACAATATAACCTTATTCGCCAAATGTAGCTGACCGCCAGCCATGATCTGTAGTTCGATTTCAGTCCACTGTGTAATAGATCTAAATACTACATAAAAATTAAGTGTGAACACGAAGACAAAACGTGATGAAAGTGAATGATGAAAATGAGGGACAGCTACGGTGCACCCACAAACATAATGTCTATCTTCAAACTTTGTGTATCTTCTGATGTCCTTTTTGAATGTGGTCCGGAGAACATTTAGCTATCAGCTACATGTAACATACATACCCGTTCCCTACTTACTTACCTAAAACAGAAAAACAAGATTATAACTCATATTATATGTATGCCCACTTGTAATAATAATAATAATAATAATGTATATTTCTCAACGCATTCGTGAGAGACACGCTCGGATGTGCGCGATCATGACAGATAATTACAGGCGGTACAAAGCAACAAATGGTTACATTATAAGACAAACATGAAATCTGCTGACAAAAGAAAGCATAATCAGAGAGAAATGGGTTGCGGTTTACAAAAGTTTGATGCACGCACCAGGGAAAAAATAGTTCGCTCGTTCCACAGATTCAGTTGAAAAGATGAGATGTTACACTAATTTTCCTTGAAAAAGGTTACGCAGGGACCATGTTCCTAATATTCCAAGGTCTTGCCAGGGAAATGAGTGGGAGCCGGTTTCCTTTCATACCCGGGAAAAAATAATTTGAACGGCCGAATTTTCTGATTGGTTGATGGATAAATCCGTTGTCAAATTAATTAACGCCAAAATATGCGTGCCTACAAACAGCTCATAATTGTAAATTATTCGATATAGTGGTGTAGTTATTTGCATAGAAGAAGAAATAAATGTGCCGATTTGTATAACGATAATTACACGTATATCTATATTTATATGCACATATCTGGTTATGTGGACTTATAGGTAGATATGTATATATTATTACCTGACCATATATATAGATATGAAGAAGTCTTTCTGTATTTTAATATGTATCCGTCCATATGTATGGTTTGCTAAGCGCGCAAACGTCTGTGCGTCCCTGAATGTACCTTCAGGACACGTGTCACTGAAATAAGTGCGAACACTGTTTTGCGAAACAAGGTAGAATGTGTCGTATTTTATATATTTCTTAGCAAGCTTATTTGTACCATTTTACTCAAACGTGATGTAACTTTCATTTCATCAAATTCCCGGAACATTTTTAATGGAAGGAAACCGATTGTCACACAGATCCTGATATGTCACACACGCATTTGTAAAGGAAGATGGGAGGGACATGACTGACATGCTTAATTCCCTTCTGTTCTGCAATCCTTCTATCATTCGAGTTTTTTTCGAGACTGATATGTATGATGCAACAATATACGTTCAGCGTCGTTGTGCCTAAATGTTTTTCGCGATATTCACAACTTGATCGTTATTCTATTCTCTCCAGTTCTAATTACCATATGTGACGTCGCGCTTGCGCACTGTTCACAATGTTTAATGCAATGGATCGATTTTCATTGAGTCAAATGCTCGAGAAGTGGTTTGATGTCTCACAAAATTCGATTCGGTCAGGTAAAACGTTGATTTCTCTCCACACTTCATTGGTATAGAAACTTATATCAATGTCAAAAAGTTGGCTCTTCCATAGCCACTAATCAACCGTTTCTGTCCTGTGCCGAAGAAAATACTCCTGAAACAATTCAAACCGGTGAATTGTGTAGAATTCGAAAGAGCTAAGCTCGATGTACTAAGTCCGTCCGAATCTCAGCCAATCCATGATTTCCTCTGACAATTTCAAACACATGCAGCCGAGGATGAACACGGCATCCAGCTACAATCAGCTACGTGATCAACTGATCGCTCGTATTAACTTGCGAGAGTTACAACAAAAACTTCTCTTGCATCATGACCAAAGGTTTCAGAATCATTCGTCAAGTATGTGAACAGTATGGGGATGTAGAGGAAGTTACGAAGACTACTGAGGTTGTTCTGTGCAATTATTCTGAAGGCAACAATCCAAAGCCGAAACAAGATAACACATTCAAACCGCGTACTGATTTCCGTGCGCCAAGATCATTCGTTCAGTTTTCTAAACAGGAGAAGTGCCAGCTCAGTTCTACAACAGTTTGAGGAATGCATACTTCGTGGACGCAATCATTCTCGGTACTCGTGTCCACAAACGCAGACAAGGTGGCGCAGCTATTGCAAAGGGGCTCATATATGGTCGTTATGTAAGTGCAGACGTTTTTGTCATTTACCGACAAATCCTAATTTTAACTTTTAGTTACAGAATGATGACATTTCTAGTTTTCCTTCATTTGTTTCACCCAAAACATTTCCCATGTTTTGAAAACATTAGTGTCTGCTTCTGGCAAAAGTCACAATTTTATTGTTGAAAAACCGATAATGTTGAGTCATTAACCTCGCATTCGGACCTAGCCGTACTTCATCCTGATGCCGTTCTGCAGCACACGAGTTAACATTCACGGTGTTAACGGTTTATCAATACTTTTGTTGGCTGCTGCACCACGTCGGTGAAGTTGCCCAATTATAGTGGACAAGTGGGTATGCGCTAGACCCTCGTCCACTAACAATTGTAGAACGCCATTTCCTGAAAAGCAATTAAAACGTAGTCCCAGCAGGCATTGAACCTAGTAGGGTTTGGAAACAAACGGTATATTTTCAGCAGTTCGGAAACGCGGTAAGTAACTGGTTCTAACCTAACTGGACCAACGGCAGCAACCAAGAGAAGAAAGAAAAGAAGCGCGAGATGGGCTACCGCCCACTCGGCGGCACTCAAAAGCGCGCCAAGCGAAAAGTGCGTGGAACCTTCGAGTGCGTTAAACAACGCTCGAAAAGGTTCGGGCTAAACGACCTTGAAGAAGTGGAATAGAAGATGAGTCGTTAGGAAAAGGACAAGCATTCGCTGCGTGCAATTAGTTGCACGACTGAAGAAAGTGGCACTGAGTTCATATCAGGCCTCCTATAGCAGGCGTACACAGAATCATGCGTACAGAACAAACAAGCGGGAAAACATGGTTGCAGCCGGGATCCTTAGAGAAGCCACACGATCGCTGGTCACTACACGATGCTAACCTCATCGACCGTCAATTTTCAATTTCATGCCCATGTCCTTCCATTATTAGATTGAAAGTTTTACGAACGCCACATTTTGACATTCCTCTTCTTACGTCAATGAACGACGTTGTCGCTAGACAGCTTATATGGGTTTATCCTAAGACTACAGGTTAGTGCAAATACCGGAGTTAAAACTAGAAGCTCCAGTGGACATTGTCTCTCTTCAAGAGACGAATCATTCCATTTGGTTTACGAGAACCTGTGCGCAAAGAATTGCAATCCATGTGTGATAAAGGAGTAATAACGCCTGTTGACTCGTCAAACTGGGCGACTCCAATAGTGACACCATCAAAAAGCTGATCAGATTACACCGAAAAATTGTGGTAACTACAGGCTAACGTGTGATACACGCACAACAGAAGAACTTGAAGATGTACTGTATCGTTTGTCAGGTTCTAAGGTCTTTTCAAAAATCGATTTAAAGGATGCTTATCTACAAATACCACTTGATGAAGTATCAAGCAATTTGACTGTGATTACTACACCATTCGGACTGTATCGATACAATTTTCTACCTTTTGGTTTGAACGTTTCGCCAGCTGTATTCCAGGATGTCATGAATACAATTACTAAAGACTTAGATGGTATCGAAACCTATCAAGATGATGTTATTGTTCATGCTGCTGATAAGTTTATTTGAGATTATCGCCTCCTCCTACTGTTGGAACGAATTTTGGACTTCAACGTGACTTTCATCCCAAAGAAGCGTAAGTTTTCAGTTTTTCTTCCTCATGATACGGCCACGTTGTTGATAGCAATGGTTCCAAGCCAGATTTACAACGTTTAGCCCCATTAGTGAATGCACCGTCACCAACTAACCTTCATGAACTCCGTTCTGTTCTGGGTGCACTCCAATACTACTCACGTTTTATTCCGAATTTCGCTCAATGCGCTACTTTGTTCGGTATGTTATCCATCAGTAATTTTTCTTGGTCCATTAACCACAGAACAATACTTTGTAGCTCACTCAACCAGCTTTAAACTACTGCTGTTTAAAACCGTTTTCTGCCAAAGATCATTCAACTGTAATTACCGATGCTTCTCCCACTGGAATAGGTGCGGTTCTTGAACAGTGTGGTAGACCTGTTATATGCATTTCACGTCGTCTGTCTAAAGCCGAACGTGGGTATCCTTAGATTCTGCAGGAAACCCTTGGAGTATATTGAGCTGTTGAAAGACTTCATACACATGATGGAGCTTTAAACTGTCTGTAACGTCCTGACAAATCACTGACTAAGTTATCCGCTGTCTTGGTGCAACGCTGGAGCGTTGCTCTCAGTTTCCCCTCTTACACAACTATTTATCTTAATGCAAAAACAATTCCCCATGTTGATTACTTATCCAGAATTCCGTCACCGGACTCAAACTTCTAACGAAGCTGACTGTTTACTAGTTCAACCACTGCCAGTAAAAGGGATGCACTTGTGTGAATTATTTGGTCCTGTTATCTGTGCCTTAAGACGTGATTGGACACAACAGGAGCGGCGTAGATTTCCTGCATTTTACTGTCGCCATGAAAGTTTGTTCACTATTTCTAGTGGATTACTTTGTTTCGATGATGGTGCTGTAATTCCACAGACTCTACGATCTGACTTGCAATCCGGATATATAGGAGTAGATAAGCGGAAGTCGTTTGCACGCTTATCTTGCTGGCGGCCAGAAATAGAATCGGATATTAATTACTGTGAAAAGTTGTACCACGAGATTCATACGAAACAATCACGATGGATTTCCATGGCCTGTTACGTTTGAAACATTTCAGAGAGTTCATGCTGATTACTGTGGTCCTTTTCTGGGGAAATACTATACCCCAGTGGTTATTGATGCTTACTCCAGATGGCCTGAAGTTTTCTCACTTCATCACAGAGTGCAGACTTTACACAACGCACTTTGAGAAAAGTATTCTGTCGCGAAGTTGTACCTGCTGCTTTGGTCACCGACAATGGTACTCACTTCACTGCCAAGTCTTTGGAGGAATGGATTAAAGGATTTGGATACTGGCGTTCGTTCTATGTTCCGTGACATCCGCAGTCCAGTGGACTTGCAAAAACATCCGTACGGCCGCTGAAATCTGACACTGCTTCTACAACATCAAACTAATTTGAGAACTTGATCGAAGAATTGACAACTTTCTCATGTGGCACAGAAATGCATCATAATCGGTAACTGGAAAGAGTCCCACAGTCCTTCCCAACTCTGGTTCTCCGTGTAAAATTATTGGCTGTGCAAAAGCAGCTGAGAGTGCATATTTCAAGTGCAGCGGTTTGCGTCCTGCTAATGGAATATTTCTTTTTCTCCAGGAAAATTACGTAGTTATCTTTCTTGACTTGGAAGACTCTTCCTGCCACTGAAGACGTGTTTACCAGGTTACGTTCAATTCCAAAGTTTTGTCTGTTAGCAGAAACCCTCTTGCTTAGAATTCTAATGAATCCTCTGTGGATAATTCTGATTCGTTTGATGAAAACGACATTACCGGAGTACACGTTATTCCTGAAGTACACGAAACACTTGATTAACCCATATTTGGAAGATGGGAAGGTTTGGAATGCAGACCGCTACGGAATTGTAGATATTTGCACGCTCATTCAAAGTATGGATGATGCGGTGAACACGGCTGACATGCTTTGTCTCCTTCTGTTATGTAATTGTTTTACTATTCCAATATCCTGTACAATTGATGCGTACGATGCACTAATATACGCTCCGCGTTTTTGTGCCGAATTGCGTCTTACCATTATTACACGTTGATCGTTAGTCTATATAGTTCAATTCTGATTAAAACATAAGGCCCTCGGAATAACTCGGCATAATAGACCGGGTGCAACCTCACCATCATCCATAATCTCCCCCTTAATCTCAGGACTTACCTTGCGGACAGATTCTCGCGTTCTTCCTTTCTCCTAACCACGAAAGCAAACAAGGACTCAGTCTCTGAATGCAACTGTGCAAGTGGTCACAATCAGTTCAATGAACTACTGGTAGTCGGACTAATAATTCGCAACCTTCAACCATGTATTTCCACGCACGGAGACCTCGCCTTCAGGTGACAACCGTGACAAATAACTGAGTATATCCGGGTGCTTATTTTACGGATCTGATCTCGCGTGAGGACGAGCGGGGCTAAGCGACTATCCCCACAATGATCCCCCCGACACCTACAGATTTCCAAGAATTTCAGTTGCAGGAAAGTTTTGAGGGTGAGAATCACATTCGATGGTTTTTGTCGCACCGATTCTCGTGACCCTGTCTCTTATAGCTGGTTGTTATTCTCACAATCCACACTCGAAAGTACAAAATCTCTAGCCCGCCTCACCTGGTTAGTGATTTTTACCCACCTGCCAACACACTGGTTGTTGTTTTGCAAATTGGTTTCCCCCCTCATCATTTTCACTGTGGCCCTTCTACCAGCAGCGCTGTCCTTTTCAACAACTAATAAGACTGCCCCAATCCAGTTCATCGAAACCACCAGATCACTGTGGATGAGAAAGGACAGCGTGCGACGCATGATATCCGCAGCGTCCGTCCCGCTCATTCTAGAAAGTGATTTTATCTACAGGAAGTAGCAAATGAACTGTAGCACTTTGAAAGACGTCGTAATTCTCTGAGATGGCCAGCTCCACCTCGCGTGCATCAGGGTCCTGTTGTGTTTGCGCGGGTGGCCTGATATTACCGGTATGACCGCCGGTTTGAAGCCGGTAAGGACGGCAAACTGCAGGCTATGTGGGATTCTGACGCTTGCAACCCGCGGGTGACAGTTACCAAAGTTGAAACTATCCCACTGACCAAATCCAAAATAGTCGTGATGCCGCCTTGTATGGATTCAGTGCTAGGGAGACGTAAATGCCTGACCGCACACGTACCTGCTAGTGCATACGGAATCGGATGAACTGGTGTTCGTGGGCATCCATGGGAAAACAGGGGACAGAATGTCACTGCAAGACGCGTAAAACGTTGAACTGCAAAAAATGATGAAATATACAAACGGTCACGTCAAGTTACTGAATGGCTGCTCTTTCGGTATCAACAGGGGTGGTAAGTCATGGAAGACTGGCGATCGGATTGTGGATGGCCCAGCAATAGGTGAACGCTGGGGTGAGCTAAAACGTTAAACATAAGTAATCTGCACATTCAACAGCGACGTTACTGAAGCACAGCTGGCTGGGGTAACGGCGGTAGTGGTGGATCTGGATAAACAGGAAGGGGGCCTGACGACTACCACCCTCCTTCTCCTGGCCTTGCCGGTTGTCGTAATCATCGTCGGAACTGTAGCGCAGAGGACACTCTGCAAACAGATAATGTCTGTAAATCAAATATACTTACTGCTTTCTTCCTGTGTATCGTGTGTTGAATTTCGTCATCCGACTGGTGCAGTCTAAGCCAGCTTTGGACGACTGTTGTACAGTCCCTTGCTCTACAGTATGTGCATCGATGTAGCTTTTTGAACTGTGGAGAAGTGATGAGCGAAGAGCTTAATTGTTCGTGCCACATCAACCTCTGCACACTGCGGAAAAGTCGGCGATGGAGGATCGTTCGTAAGCAGAACTTGTGATAGGTACTCAAGTTGTGAACACCTGGCCGCCGCAAGGTGCGTTCATCAACGAACCACGCCATGCTGACAACGGCAACGGAATTGTCTGCCTTGACTGTAACCACTGTGAACATATAAAAACGTGTGTAGTAGTCAGAAGCAGGAGGGAATATGGAGTATTTGTCATACAGTTTTCTCACAACAGGAATTACAGAAAGGATGAAGTAATCCGGTTTATAAACATTTATTAAACGTGTGCAAAATTGGTATGAAGACGGCACAATGTGACATAGGAATGTGTATGCACTTGCACTGAATGTCATCAACACTGCAAGAATGTATTGTGTCGGACAGCGTGCTAACTTTAAAGATGTACAAGTGCATTGATGGTAAGCAGTGCGTAAAAAAGTTGTCAACGTTGGAGAATGGACGGTATTTGATAACGTTACCACAATGCACAATCAGCGCCGGTCTTCTGTTCACAATGATTGCGTTGTCCGGTGCATCACTTGAGAAGAACACGTTGTTGTGCACAACACCGTCACCTGCAGGCAAACGTCTTGTAACGGGAACGCCAGTATCTTCTAATAACGATTCAGCCATGTCTACAGTGGGAGTATGGAGGGTTTCGGCAGCCCGCCGATAAATTTGTTGGGCAGGGTTTAGTGGGGTATGTACACAGCCTTTCAAGAAACGTATGAACGATTCAAAAGGGAACGCCGAGAACTCATCCAGTGAACCATGGACACGAACATCGTTCGGCAGGTGCATCAAGCAATGCACATTGTATACCATTTGCTCCGGCCCGTAAAGGCGGCTGAAGTTTTCTAGAAAAACAATAATTAATTGACGGACGAAATCAAAGTACGCTACGTGCAAAGTAGGGTGACATAAAATATGGATACATATAAACAATTCCAAAAATTATGGTATTTACAAGGATCTAGTATGCCTCGGAGAACAATGGGCCCGATGTACAGTAGAAACTGACGGAATTCAGTGGCTTTCCATCGTTCAACCTCCGTCAAAGTTCGACAACGTCTAGCAAAGTCACACGGAATGGCACGTTGCAGGTCAGAAATGCGGTCTGATATCAACGTGATGCTGCTCGCACCAAGACGGAGGTTGCGGTCGACTGGACTAAAAAGCCACAAATTCAACATCCGCTTCATTACTCCGAGGCATACCAGGTGCATATAGTCAATTGGAAATGTTGAACCATGTCAATGGGAATATCACAAAATGGGGAATCTCCAATGTGGTGAGCCGCGTTGCTCTGACGTAGAAACGATGGGAAGGTGAGTCGACGTGCAACGCGAACTCCTTCCTGTGTGCACTTATCACAGCCGAAGTAGCCCGAGTGCCCTTTGACTTGCCTAACAAAGCACCGAGCAGGTGTATCACAGATTACACTTCGAAGACTGCATTGCACTATGCGATCCGGTGTGCATCGTAAACCATCTCGCAATAGGTGACGGAGTTCGTTAATGCAGTCGAAGAGGAACTCCGCAACACTAGATGGTTTTGATGGTCCACAGTAAGCGCCCACAATGAACGGTTTCGAATTAAAGAAAAAAAGATGCATCCTAAAATAGGCCATACTGGTGTTATTGAGGTTTCGGAAGGGGATACGCCATCAATGTACAGTTGTATCTGGGCTCTAGTGAAGTTTCCATTGCCAGGCAATGACAGAATGGCGCAATAACGCCTCCTCTAGTCCAAAGTGTACGTACACACCGGAGCCAATGTATCGTTTAGGGCATTCTCGAGGAGTACCCATCAACGTCCTTGGGTCCCGAGGAAGAGTTGGGTGATGCGTTCGTAGCACTCCAAGGAACATTGATTGGTGGATCATTTTTATGCGGGACTGCTGGAAGCAGAAGGCCAGATCTTCCCTAAATGTTCTAGGACGATCCACTGCGACGTACCGCTCCCAAGGTCGAAGGACGCGTCCTGAAAGAAAGTTTTCACATGACAATTCAGCACTCACTTGAAGTACGTCTGCGTGCAACAGGACATTCCACTGATGTTGCTGTTGTTGTGGCTATCGGTACAACATCAACAGCACTATCCGCGACCATATGTGGCACATATGAACAGCAGGGATCACCTATGAGTGGTAAACAAAATTTCATCACAGTACTTGTCAGTTCCGGTTTCGGACAACCTCGAAGGTGGTCCCACATGGAGAATTTCGGATTGCAGCAACAAGGCATTTGTTGGAGCAGCCGCTTCCGATTCCGATAAATAGATGCTTTCGATGTTCCACGCATTATAAGTTGCACGTCATAGTGTACACCCGAACAACCGTTTCAAAAATGGCAAAATTGGAAAATACATGAACCCTCATAATATTACAAGTTTCATGGGTGTGTTTGGAATCTCACATCTTCGTAAGTACTTCAGATAGTGCAAAGTTGATATAACCACCCGAAATACTTCAAGTATAGTTTGCGTAGGGATGTTGAAAATGAGTTCATCGCATGCACTCTCTGAAGTTCACACGTAACGTCTAACCTACCTCACGGATCGCGGTATAACGGACATAGGAAAATGTTTGCAACTAAAGGTTGGTTTGAAAAAACATCGATAGATTCGGCGGAAGTGACGATCTATTTTTAAGCAAAAATAACTGACTTCCAGCCAAACCATGACCAATTGACCGGATTATTCTTTGTGAAATTGTAATCGTTGCCCGCCTGAACCCGCGGTATACCGGCATATCACGGTGGGTAGTGTGCTACGTGGGGCGGGAAATCAGGCTACAGATATTAGTATCTGAAATTGACGGTTTACTTGGCTGGCATATAAAAACTCTCCACAGAAAACTGTGGAAAAAAATACTCCCTACGTTTACAATACTCAGGTGCATTAAAACTAAGGTAGAAACTTCAAACGGAATTTTTATTATCACGTGATAATCATTTCAGAATAAGCTGCAGATTACCTATCATAGTGGAATACTATAACAAATTATCTGCCAATGTTATATATTTCATCGAAAAAGAACAAAAACAATAATATCGCGTAAAGTTTTTGTCAAGAGAATATTACATGTATATATTTGTCATACTACATGTGATCGCTCCACATTTCCCCAATTAGCACGCGAGATTGTTTTTTATGCCACTCGTGAAAACATTCGGCATGCGGGAAACATTTTCGTCATGAATGGATGTTAGAAACCCCGTATTGACCAAACGATCTGCAAGATTTTCAACCTTCGTCGTTTTGGGCAATCCAAGAAATTCTGCGCTCGAGTGTGCTCAATTTAACGCTGGATGTCGGTTTTTCCCATCATCCCTCGCCAAAGCCGAATTATTTCAACATTTTTTCATGCCTAATCACGTCAGATAATGGAGGAATCATTCGAAGATGCCACGGCACTCTAACAGGCAAGCGAGAAGACG